>PVIC010005793.1:37285-56530 GCA_004025085.1 Thryonomys swinderianus
AAAAAAAAAAAAAAAAAAAAAAAAAGCCATAACATTTATTTGATGAAGCACTTTGAAAAAAAGACTACCCAGTAACAAACAGACTACAAGCAAATAAATTTCCTTCGGTGGCTTCAAGGCTTATTTGATAGTTATCATTTGGCAACCCTTGATTTCAATTCTTTTAGAATAAATCAGTGAACTTTGTAAACTGGATAAATTGAATCAATAGTGGCCAGAGAAAAAGATTCAGTGCTGGACACATTTATGCACATCACTCTATTATAAGTAGTTACAGATCAGAAAGGGAAGGCAATCTTATTTCAATTCAGGGTGCTAAAGCTTTTCACAAATGCTGTTACTTCATAAAGTTTGCTATACTGTCTAGAAAACTTTGGGTAAAGGCAGTAGAGTCTCTGCTCTACTTCTAAAGTGAACCAAAGAGCTAAAACCCTGCATTCCTTGTGCTCTTTTCAACCCAGCATAAGACTCCCGGTAAATGTGATGATAGAAACTCGGGTCAAATATCTGTTCTATGGATTTGTCTAGAAATTGCACTTGAGAAACTGAATGACAAATACAACATTTTTAAGAATTGATACTTAGATTAAGAGCATTAGCTCATGCTATAAAGATAAGCTGCCTATAGCTATAAATTAGATAAAAATTACTTACCCAATATTAGCCCATATTCATTTTAAATTGTCACATAAATTATTCCAGTAGATATCAAAAATTCTTCACTAAACATATGATTTCTGAGAAGTTTCTAAATTCATTGATTCTTACTACTATAGACCAGAAGTTAGAAAAATAGTGAAATGAGTCAAACTTATTCTCTTGAATAATCAGTTAAAGAATATTTTGTTTTTTTTTTAACTCTGAAAGTAATGAGTGAGCAAGATTTGTAGCTAAACACATCATCATTCATGTATGCTTTATATATTTTCCATAAAAACAATGCCCTTACTGATGTTCGTGCTATTAAAATAACTCCTCAAATATCATCACTTATAAATATCTCGTTTTATATAGTTGTTCTATTTTCTTTATGAAACCCATATATGTCATTTTATTACAGCCTTCTATTGCATTATGTCTAATTTATCACACTAGTAATACTATAGATCATCTGTAGAATAATTTATTTTGCTTTCTCTTCTATGACTTTACTAAAGATGGAAACTGGTCAGTTAGCCAGTTTTAAATCCTGGGCCTAGTCTTCCATTATTGCCCAATACCAGTGACTTTTTCTCACCATGCACAGCCTGATAAGCCATCAGAAATCCTCACATTTTCTTTCTAACTTTCTTTCTATTTGAAAGGCCAAATCTGACATTTTGATTGTGAGGCTATTACTTGTGAAGCAGATACTTTCTTTATCTATAATAATCTATTCTTCTTTCTTTAGTATCCCAAAGCATCCCTTCCAGAATTACGAACTACAGGAAGGTAAGTAAATACTGACAATTTGGGCTCATATGCAAGTTTATTGGGTGAGAGCTCAAGAATTTGTTTTATTACCATTGGAGGAATTATTTGTCCTTCAGTTTAATAGTAAAATCTGTAAAGGATTTGGTTCACACTATCTGTCACACTTACTTATCTGTTTAGAAATAAAGTAGAGTTATGTTGCCCAGACTGGCCTTGAACTCCTGGCCTCAACTGATCTCCTCCTCACTCTCCTCAATTAGTAGGATTATTGATCACTTTCAAAAAACACATACAATTACCTTTGCAGGGGTGGGGATTTAGCTCAGTGATTCCAGCATCTGCCTCACAAGTGCAAGGTCCTCAGTTCGATCCCCAGGTACCACATACCACAATGCTGGGTGTGGTGGCTCACACCTGTAACACCACCACTCAGGAGGCAGAGGCAGGAGGTTTGCTGTGAGATCTAGGCTAGTCTGGGCTACACAGTGAGCTGAGGGCCAGCCTGAACTACAAAGCAAAACCCTGTCTCAAAATAAATAAATAAATACACACATACATACATACATACATACATATCTTTGTATGTAAAAGGAAAATATTTCTGCATTCATCAATCTATATTTATATTTTAGAACTTTAGTTTTTAAAGATATAATCCTATTTTATACAATTAATAATTGTGAGATTTATGGTGTATTCATACAATAGCACTACAAAGTACTAAATGTATAAATCACATATAGAGAAAAATGTATGTCCTAATTTTTCAGAACAGGTATACCTGTGGTATTATGTAAATGCAATGTTTAATGTGTTATTTAGTTACTCCCATCCTGTGCTTATTAGCTGAAAGTGAAGAGAATAATAAAACCTACTTTAAAAATTTGGGAAGAGTAACATGAATCAAAGAAATTACTAACCACACTGCTAGACCCATAATAATCATCTAATGCTAGTCCATTATTAGCATCCTCTAAATTGTAGAACATAGTTTATCCTTATTAGAGTATTTACATTTGAATAAAGCAATGGTCCCAGAGTCCTTTTTATTACTGCTAAAACATCATTCCAGGGAGAAGGTTATATCCATTCTTATCTATCCTTTTAGTTTCATAGACAGCCCAAATTGCTGTAAGTCAATCAACACGACAAATGTAATCTTAATTGGATATTCTTTGCTTTTCCTATAAGAACGTAGTCATGTGTTTATACCACTATACTGATTGTATACTTGTGATCCCTACTGTAGATGTTATAAAAACGTGAGAATCTGTGCCAAAACTTAGGATACTTCCACTTATTGGAAGAATACTGTAATATTTAGAGTAGTCATAATACAAAGTTGAGGACAATACATGACATAAGTGGAATAATGCAGTCTGAGACAACTGCAGCATATCTGCGGTATTCATGCAATTGCTGAGGGAAGGGACTGCCAAGGAGCAGTGATGGGTAGGGGCCAGAAAGTGCCAAGAGAGGTTTTACAAGAAGAAGTAAAAGAAGAGGGAAGACACAAGGACTTGATGCTTCCTGCAAGATCAGGTGAAAAGCACAGACTAGGTTAGAAAGGTCTCAAACCACACAAGTGCTCACATAAGGTATTTGGCTTGGCTCTTTGTCACAAATGTTCTTTCTCTGGACATTTAAATAATGCCTTTCTCCCTTATCACCTTTAGATCTTTTTTTCTAAATGACAGCTTCTCAGTGAGTCTTATTCTGAAGGTTGCATTTAAATGTGAGTGCACGATCTCCATTCCCACACCCAACATTCCTGATTCCCCTTATTCAGCTCTACTTTTACCCATATAATTAATCACCTTCCAAAATTTAAAAAAAAAATTTACTCACTCATCATTATTCCTGCACCACATGCTCTGCCACTCTTACTCATAATTGTATTCCTGGCACCTAGAAGAGGACACAATAGTTGATCAATATACACTTATTGAAAAAAAATTGGACCAGAGTATTTCATAGGAGAAACATTTTAACAAATAGCTTTATGTAGTTCAAAACTGTATTTGAATGTATATTTCAAAAGTTACGAGCATCTCTTCACCATGAAGGCATTTTAAATGTTTTCCCTTACACTCTTGTTTATAAAACTTCAAAAGCAAAGTTAAGATTTGTTTAAGAAATGTAAAATGTAACTTATTTCTCCTTATACTCCCAATTAGCACAGTTTAAAGTTATGCTGTATTCTCACAATAAGAACAGCAACCGTGAGGAAGAAAGGACTGTAATCTGTACAAAAGTATGTACTCTATGGTAAACATAGAGAAAGAGTTCTTTGATATCAATCAAAAGAGATACTCAACTTCAGCCTAAAAAGTATTCTTCTTTAACAGTCTTTTTATTCAATTCTAGAAGCCAATCCCAGGGAAAAAAAAATCTTAGCAAAACTCTTTAGGAAAATTAAGATTAAGAGCTGTTGACATGACTCATAGGACTGTTATGCATTTATGGGGTATTCAGGTAATCTTATGTTCCTACAGTAAGGAAGTATTTTCATTGTTATTTCTGTCAACTATTTATCACTAAGTTTATAGTAAATCTATATAAAACAGCTAAGGTATTTATAGCTTAAACAAATTCCCATTATAGCTTGGCTCAATTTAGTTAATATTTGGGAAATTACCCTGATTATTCAGAATTTTAAAAAAGTCTCCTTTAGTTTCATTGTGTACTCAACAGGATTAAAAAAAAGTGAATAAAACTTAGTGAAATCATATGTTCTTTTAGAATATCAAATATTATTTTTGGAGTTAAGATTTGAAGGGTTCCCAAGCAGAAAAGACCAGAACTTTTCTAGCAAGTACTTTTAAAGCAAGTAAAAGAAAGCTGACGGAAATCTAAACTAAGTGCCTTAATTTTTCTGGCTAGTGTCTCACTATTGTATTTTTTTTGTGTGCTTCTCTGACACCACTATCCACTATGGAATTAAAATGATAATCAATCAATGCAATATACTAGGGAAGGCCTCAGTAGCTGAACAGATAAAATTTCCTACATCCATACATGGGACATTTTTTTAACTGTAAAAAGAAATGGAATATTGATTCATTCTACAGAGGGACTATTAAAAATATTGAGAAGCTAGACACAAAAAGCTATTTGTTAGATGATTCAATTTTTATGTAAGGTCAAAAACAAATTGTAGATAGAACACTGCATAATAGAGATGAAACACGAAAAGAATGAAGAATGGCTGCTGATGGGAATAGGGAGCATTTCTGGAGTGTTGGAAATGTTATGGAATTAGATAACAGTGATGGTTGGAAGAATTTATAAATACAGTGAAATCATTTAAATTGTATATTGAAAAAGATATATATTTTTCCGTTACTGAGTGAAGTTTTATGACAAATTAGTAAATTTGATTAAGTCCTCTATATAACATATTGTCTTCTACTTACTTAATAGATTCATTGGTATACTTACGTCTTTTAAGGGATTTCCTTAATAGTATGCTATTTCTCAATAGTTCTGCTGTCTGGTATCGTGCAAAATGTTGTATGGAGGGCTGGTGGTGCAAACATTAAAAAATTTACCAGGACCAGAGTAAGAAGAGATAACAGTTTATTCAGACCAGCTTACAAGTGAGGGATTGGAGTTGTTACATATGAGGAAAGTGTGGGCAGTCAATCTAGATATCTCGTAAATGATTTTTCTAATTCTTTTAGGAATAAACCCAGCAGGAAAATAGGAGAGTCAAATGAGATCTCCAATCCTAGGCTTCTGAGGAATCTTCACAATGATTTCCACAGTGGATGCACCGGTCTACATTCCCACAAACAGGGGGAAAGAGCCCCTTTCTCCCCACAACCCCTCCAGGATTTGTTGTTGGCTGATTTCTTCATAGCACCCATTCTTTTTTAGTTGAATTCTTTATTGGTACAATTTATATACCTCTCACAATCACAAATAACATTGGGGGATTTGTACCAATATATGATACAAGTCAATTCTCATTTTTACCCATATCCCCATCCACCCACACCTCCCCATCCCCTATATACATGCTCTTTTATTTTCTTTCAGAATCCTATTTATTCCTTTCCCTCATTACATTCCCACACCAGATTTCCTATGGAAATTTCTCATTCTACAGAAACTGTCATACTTTCTAGAGCTCATTTGCATTTAGAGAGAGCACCCGTTCTTTTGGTAGTGAGAGGGACTCTCATTGTTTTTAATTTGCATATCTCAAGTACTAGTGAAAGAATTAAAAGAATCATACCACAATAACTTATGCACACACGTCTATAGAAGCTGTTTGTAATAGCTAAATCTTGGGGAAAAAAGCCCATCAACTGGTGACTGGATAAAGAAGACATGGGTTTTTTAAAAATAAAATGATGCGGGCCAGAGGGTTAGGTCAGTGGTTCCGGCGCCTGCCTCGCAAGCACAAGGTCCTGAGTTCAATCTCCAGGAACCACATATGATGCTGGGTGTGGAGACTCACGCCCACCAGCAATCAATACCACATACCACAGTGCCGGGCGTGGTGGCTCACGCCTGTCATCCCAGCACTCGGGAGGCAGAGACAGGAAGATTGCTGAGTTCGAGGCTTGCCTGGGCTACATAGTGAGCTCAGTGCCAGCCTGAACTACAACGCGAGACCCTGTCTTTAAAATAAAATAAAATAAAATAAAACTAAAAAATAAAATGATGCACTATGTAGCTATTGAGAAAGATAAACTTGAAACATTTATAACTAAATGGACGAACCTTGAGGACATACTAATAAGTGAAATAAATAGTACACACAGATGTAAATACTGTATTATATTCTCATGTGAGAAACTGGCAGTGTAAATGAGATCCAGAATTTACAATAGGTATTGTGAAATAGGAAGAAAATGTTCAAAGAGGAAGGGGATCTAGAAAGGAAGGGTCAGGGAAAAGAAAAGAAAGGAAAGGAAAAAAATTGAAGGTAAGAAGGAAAAACTGCAAACAAAGTTTATATATATAGAGGCTAGAGGAGTTGAAGGAAGGGCTGAGGAATGAGAAAATATAAGGATCAAACTATAACATGTTCAGGTACAAATTTATTCTCAATGATGAATGTGACCATAATGTATACCTAAAATGTACCAATAAACAATTCAAAAAATAATTTTTTCTGGGTTCCATTTGACCCTGTTATTCCCGTTAGGAATATACTCAAAGGAATTTTTAAAAATCACATTGGAAAGACGTACATACACCCTTGTTCACAGCAGCTCAGTCTGTGATAGCCCAATCTTGGAAACAACCTAAAAGCCCATCAACTGTAGACTGGATAAAGAAGAAGTGGTTTTTTAATAAAATGGAGTATTACTCTGCCATAAAGAACAAGTTTCATTCATTTATGTACAAATGGATATACCTGGAGGACACACTAATAAGTGAAATAAATAGATTACAGATATGCAAATACCTTATATTTTCTCTGCTGAGAACCTGTAGATGTAAATGAGTTCTAGAATGTATGACAATTTTTGTAAGGAAATTTCCAAAGGGAATTTTGTGTGGGAACGTAATGAATATGATTCAGAGAGAAAATGAAAGAGTATGTATATATGGGGTGGGGGGTTGTAGGTGGGTAGGAATGTGAGTAAAAATGAGAATTAAATTGTGTCATGTAGTGGTACAGATTCCCCAATGTTGTGTGTGATTGTGAGCTGTACATAAAATGTGCCAATAAATAGCTGAAAAAATTTTTAGAACAAGGAATTAGCTACTCCTAGGTGAGGCAGTATTTCCCTGCCAGCAAGACTTTTACAATATCAAAATACCATAAGATAGACAATGGATAGTTGCAAAGGTAAAAAATACTTTTCTCTCATCAGACTGAGTTGTTATTTAAGTAAAGAGTTACAGAGATGTTTTCTTAAAGCTAAGCTTCTCAATTGAATCATGTAACTTTTCAAATTAGAAATGCCTTAGGCCTATTAAATAAACCCTAGGAAGGGCTTCCAATCTGTCTTGGAAAATTACAAATATGATTCTGATAACCTTTAGATTAGGAATCTCTGTATGTAATCAACATCTATTGAGTAAGTCCTGTAAGGGAACCATAAGCGCTGTGAAGAGCTTAGTAAAACCTGATAGAGGTTTAATGTTAAACCTAATTCCTTTCTTTGAGAAACAAAGTTATCCATAACGAAGGCAGCTTTCTCTTTGGCCCGAGGTAAATGATGGGATCCCCATGTCCTGAACCCTACAGCATGTCCTGACTTCTCTACAGCATAAGCATTAGGTCCATGGTCTCCCACTGAAACTATACAGAAGTCACATAGTAACTGAAGGACACTGTCCAGAAACTTGTTAGATCCATGTTACGTCCATTGGAATATTACTGTGTTTCTTGCTTTGCCAAAATACTTAAACAAAGAGAAGAAGCAACATTTTAAATTTTAAAAGGTGAGGTTTGTCCTATGTTTGGTTAATCTTAATCAGAGTAGATATAGAAGTATATGGAAAGGAGGTGTGGGTGGGGATATGGGTAAAAATGAGAATTGACTGTGTCATATATTCGTACAAATTCCCCAATGTTATGTGTGATTGTGAGATGTATGCAAATTGTACCAATAAAAAATGCAATTAAAATTTAAAAAAGAAAGTATATGGAAAAAGTGGTTTTGTTCCAAGTAGAGACTGTTTTCTTCCTAGTCCTCTGGATATTTTTAGGCCCAAAAGAGAAGGTTGGATATACTGTTATTGTTGTAGCTTTACCCCATCTGGAATAATTCCTTTTTGAAAACTTTTGAAATTTTCTCACTTAGATAATTTTTCAAATGGTTCTGAGGAAGAAGTGAAAGGCCTCTGCCCCACATCTTTGTCCCAGAACTGGTAATAAATTACAAAGGTAAAAATCTGTAGAGCTTCTCTTCATTTATCTTGGTGAGAGTTAGGAAAAGTTAAAATTGAACAGGGAATGAACTGTCTTCTCAGGTCTTTGGTCATACTTTAATTGTGTAATTCTATTTCTTAGTGGCTAAAATTATAATGAGGAGAGAAAATAACTGATAAAATGTCTAGAAGTTACTGTAGGTTATGCTGTGCTTCTCTTATTGTGCTCTCATGGTGTCTTTTGCTTGATGTAGTTCTACCTGTTTGGGTATTTAAGTTTAAGGAAGTGTCCATGTAGATGTACTGGCCTCAATTGCAAAAATTTTTTCTTTATTTTCCTAATAAAGATTTATAACAGTGGTCATAGAAATGATTATATAACATGGCCAGGTGAAAGTCTTCCCAGGAATGCATGGATGTTTTAACATATGCAAATCAGTAAATGTAATAGATTATGTTTGCAGAGCCAAGAACAAAAAAAAAATGATAATCTCAATAGATGCAGAAAAGCATTTGACAAAGTCCAATATGCATTCATAATAAAAACTCTAAAGAAAATTGGAATAGAAAGTCTTTGTCTTAATCTGATAAAAGCCACCTACAGCAAAACAATAGCCAACATCATATAAGTGGACAAAAACTGAAATCTTCCCACTCTGAAATCAAGAACACAGGAAAGATAATTACTGTCACCACTCTGATTTCAAATATTTCTAGAATCATTAGCCAGGGCAATTGGACAAGAGAAAGAAAATGAATAAGGACAAGAAAGAAAAGTCAAATTATCATTATTTGCAGATGAGATGATGTATTTTATAACCAAATTCAGTAGAATAGATGAAAACAGAGTCAGTGCTTAAAAATCAATTGCATGGGCTGGAGATTTAGCTCAGTGATTCCGACGTCTGCGTAGCAGATGCAAGGTCCCTGGTTCAATCCCTGGTAACCATGAACAACAATCCCGGGTGTTGTGACTCACACCCACCAGCAATCAGTACCATATACCACAGTGCCAGGTGTGGTGGCTTGTGCCTGTAATTCCAGCACCCAGGAGTAAGAGGCAGGAGGATTTAAATAGCCAATCCAAAAGTGGACATCTAAAATGACCATATACTTTTCACATGA
Source organism: Thryonomys swinderianus (assembly GCA_004025085.1). NCBI lineage: Eukaryota > Metazoa > Chordata > Mammalia > Rodentia > Thryonomyidae > Thryonomys > Thryonomys swinderianus. The sequence goes on from PVIC010005793.1 coordinate 46,661, forward strand.
AGAATATAAGAAAAAATGTTCACTATCACTGGTCATTGGAGATATGAGAGATGCCAATTAAAACATTAAGATTCCATCTCACTCCAGAAAGAATGGCCACTATCAAGAAATCAACCAAAAGCAAATGCTGGTGGAACAGGGTGGGAAGGACCCTTCTCCGCCTCTGATGAGAATGTAGACTGGTACAATCACTGTGGAAAGCAGTGTAGAGATTCCTAAAAATCATTAGAGCTAGAGCTTTCATTTGACCCAGCTATTCCTCTTCTCAATATCTTCCCAAGAGAATTAAAAGCATCATACCACAGTGATATGTGCACACCCATGTTTATAATATCACAGTTTGTAATAGATAAATTTTTGGAAATAGCCCAAACAACTATTAACTAATGAACGAATAAAGAACATATGTTTTTTAAAAAATAAAATGAAATATTGCTTTGCCATAAGAAAGATGGGCTTGAGACATTTCTAGCTAACTTGATGCATCTTGTGATCACACTCTTATGTGAAACAAATCAGACACCTGTGTTTAAATATCACATTGTTTCTTGGGTGTGAGAAAATGAAAATGGAAATGAGGAACAAAATTCTATAATAGATATTTGGAAATTGGAAGGAAATATTCAAATGAGAACAAGGAAGGGAGGAAGGGAAAGGAAAGAAGGGACAAGAATAAAAGGAAAAACTGGAAACAGTTTTTGTAAATAAGGAAGGTGAGAGGGGTCGTAGGATGAAGGGAATGGGTAAAAAAAGAAGCAAGATATATCACAGGGAACAACAAATTCCTTTTGATGAATATTATTATGCATACCTAAAATGCACCAATACATGTTTTGTTTTGAAAAATAAAAATGAAGATAAAGTAAATACAGATTGGAGTTTGTACTTATCTGGGATTTGTTGGTGTTTTTCCTGGAGAAAACTAAATAAATTTCCATTGCTCTGATTCTGCAAATATAAGAGTAAACATGCACATGGGCTGGGCTTTGAGACTCAAGGAAACTGATAGTGGTAGATGAATTATGCTGGCAACGTGCTGGCGTGCTTAACACGCTCTGTAATCATATTGCTATTGAATAATCCATGATTGCAATACATCTGGCTGAGATCAGGTGCTCTGTAGACTACTGCATATGCAGAACTCCTTTATACAGATGAGATCAGGTTTGGAGGAGAGTATTTGTGTTTCCTGAATGTGACTCAGATGTTATCAGCTGGAATTATGCACCTCAATCCTGGCAAGAACTTTAGAAGAGTGGAAGCTTCCACCTCTACTTCCTTTTGTATCTTTTTGGTAAATAAATTCTAATATATTCAAGTGATGATTCTGTCTGATCTTTCTGTGAACATCAATCTAATATTAACATTTGACAATGGTCACAAGATTTTCTTCATCTCATAATATTAATAAGTCTCTGCATTGTTACTAAGTAAAATTTTGAGTTTATTATGTCTTATAATGCATATTTAATAGCATACGTTTTATAATTCAAGATAGAATAATTTCATAAGAAGTTCGTATATTTATCTGAAATTCTGTTACTAAAACCTATGACACTCAGTACCTTATTGTTGTTGGACGGTTATTAACTGTCTTTGTTCTTGAAAAAATCCTCATCACAAGGCCTATTTTTCAAAAAATGGCCACAAGGAATGTAAAATTTTCTAAAATTTTAGCACCGGAGGAAAAAAATTTTTGAAAATAATCAATTCATATTGCTTATACTTTACTTTTACATTTATTTTTTATCTATCGTTTAGCTTCATTATTCCAAGAATTCTATTACAGTTAGTATAATTATTTTTGTAACAAACATCTTAATAAATAAGTGTTAATAGCAGGATTTAGAGAAACAGTTCATTCAACATAAAGGGTTTGGTAACTTGGAAAAAATGAGTAATCCTAGAAATGATAAAATCTATACATTTTGAGCTCCATTATTCTTAGCTCAAATATTTCTTCAATATACACACACTCATCTTTCCAAAATCCACCAAAGTAAGCTTATATTATTAATACTTCTTGATTGATTCAGCTGATCCTAATTGTATGGATGTGGCATCTTACTCATTTGTGAAACACTGGTCAATGAGTGCCATTTAATGTGCTACATCTATGAATTTAAAATATTTTTCTGGCTTATTTTGTGTCACTGCTAACTTTTCTTACTTTTCTTGAAAATAAGGAGTCATAAGATTATTTGGATATCTAAATTTTCTGTTTTCAGTTCAACATGAAAATATCACACACCCAAATTTATGACAAAATAAATTATTAAATAATCTGTAAAATCAAACTTTTCTGGAATTTGTCGATGAGCTGACACCACAAGGAAAATAACGTGAAACCTGATTTTTGTGTTTTTGTTTTTATTTTGATACAGGGATCAAACTCAGGACCTTGTGCTTTCAAAGCAGGCGCCAGGAACACTAAGCTAAATTCCTAGCCTCTAACCTGGAATATGAAGAAATACAATCTCTCCAATGAGAAAACATTTGCTTACCTAGAGCATTTGCTCACCTAGAGCCTATTTTTAGTACTTTTCTTTTTCAAATTTTGAAAATCTTTACTTAAAAAATAAAAAAGTAACCCTTTACTTTTTACTGCCATTCTGTTAAAAAATAAACCATATGATATAGAGTGTGAGAAAGTTATACTACATAGATCGCACAAAAGACTGGTATTCAAAAAACATGAAGAATACCTACAACTCAATGTAAAAACCACATATCAAACCATTAAGAATGATGAAAAGACTTGAGCAAATGCCTCACAAAAGGACATAAGCATATAGTCAGTGAGCACATAAAATATATCCACTGTTATTAGACACCATGATGAATTACTACCATGTATCTATTAGATATACAATAGCACTTACTTCAATCTTAAGCTGGATTGTTTTGCTGAGCAATAAAGGCTGGTCATGAAGAACTAGATGTTGTACTTTTCTTGATTCATTGTGAAGTTATGTATCTACCCTTTGTAATGACAAATATCTTGCAGGAGGCGTTTTAAGATTTTGCATTTTTGTTTCTCTTCTAACCTTTGCCCACTGATTTTAGCATCTATTGGCTGATTAATTATAACTAGTGTTTGTCTAATAGTGATATTCTATTTTACTTTCTTGACACATTTATTAATTTGACTTTTACTTCAGAGAAGAACTTTGTCTTGTTTATTCATTCACATTTGTGGGTACTTTTTTTCTTTTTTTTTTTGCTTTTGAGACAGGGTCTCGCTTTGTAGTTCAGGCTGGCCCTGAGCTCACTATGGTGCCCAGGCAAGCCTGGAACTCAGCAATCCTCCTGTCTCTGCCTCCTGAGTGCTGGGATGACAGGCGTGAGCCACCACGTCTGGCATTGTGGTATGCAGTGTTGATTGTTAGTGGGCGTGAGTCTCCACACCCAGCATTATCTGTGGTTACCGGGGATCGAACTCAGGTCCTTGCGCTTGCGAGGCAGGCGCAGGATCACTGAACTAACCCTCCGGCCCCTGTGGGTACTTATTTTAATTTACATATATTTTAATATAAATAACATATTACCTATAAGTAGTTCAATATAACAATGAAAATCCTATATTTTTATTGTTGCTCAGATATTTTGTTCACCAGAAAATCCTTTATGTTGGTTTCTTGGTTTTTGTTTTTTGTTTTTAAATGAGTCCTTCTTTTTGAGCATTTCTTGGTATTTTGGTAGAATGAGAATATTGAGATTCATACTTTCTCCACCCCAGCTCTGGACTCAATAGCTTTTCTCAGAAGCACTGCTTCTTTTTCATATGGTAAACAGTGTTTAAGGATCAAGACCTGGAATTCTAGCTTTGTTCACAGAATCTGAGTCAGTGCTTTTAGACCCACTCAGCAGATAGAATTAAGAAATATGTGTACTTCTACAAATCCACAACAAACATATTTATGTTTCCTCTTTACTAGTAAATATATTTTAAAAAACCTGATTTTATTCTGCTATTCAGATTCTATTCCAACATAAGAGGGGTTACACCTCCCCTCTTTCAGTGTTTAGGATTCCTAGAACCTTTTATGCACAATGTGAAACTTGGCTGTTAGTATTACTAATGTATTTATTTACTTGCTCAATTCTGGTAGTTTGAAGTTGCTAACCTGTATGCCCACTGCAATAATTTTTACTAACTAGACCACAACACTTATTCACGAGTCTTTTTGTCTTTCACCTTATTCAGTCAAAGTAATGTTTTCTACAATTATACATTAGTAATTCTTTCCCATCTAAAATAGGTTTAATGGTTAGTATTTGATCTCATTTTGGATCTCCTCTGTAAGCCTGGTTGTTTTTATGTGAATGGTACCACATCACTATAATTTCTATGTATAGGTAATATAAAAGATACTGTTAGAAAAGTATCAGTATTTTCCTTCTACACTGTTACCATTGCCCTTTTGATCTCTTTCCACCTGCTACATGTAGGTTACAAATCTTTTTAAAATTTCCCTATCTTGTATTTTGCATGAATGTTTTGCAAATGACCAGGTACATGTGTATTTCATCTCCTTATATGAAAAATGATTTATAATAGTGACTTATACAGCTCATAATTTCTCACTTTGCAAGATATCTGGAAATTATCATATTACTGTTACAGTTTTCTTCCTAATTCTTTTTTAAAATGTAGCCAAACAATGCTCATCTGATTTTTTAAACACAGTTAACCCTGTAGGTAAACATAATACTCCCCTACATGTAGGCATGGAAGTGATTTTCAGTATTTTTTGCTAATTATAAACAATGCTATAATAATCATGCTCATGTTATTTAGTGAAAATATTGATTCTGTTCATTGGGATATTGGAACAAAAGTAAAGGAGGATATAATTTTCTTACCTGATATTGCCAGGTTTCCATCCAGACGCATTCTATTAAATTGCTTTCTCAACAGCAAATATGCTTGTGTCTGTCTTCCATAGCCTTGGCAACAGAAAATGTTGAAATTTGTCCCAGCCTGATAAACTAGAATTGTGTGTTGTGGGTTGCTTTAATTCATACTTTAATTATGATTAAATTTGAATACTTTTCATATATCCAAGAGCCATTTTTTACTTTTTTTTCTATTCCCATCATGTTTGTGATTATCTGTTCTCAATTTATAAGCATTCTTCCAATATAAGTGACACTGGGACTTTTTCTGTGCTTTATGATGAAAATATTTTCAATTGGTTTGCCAATTATTTTTGAACATCATCAAATACAAACTATTAATCCTATCTCTCATTAATTGTTCAATTGGAATTATAGTTAGAAAGTGTATCCCAACATATAATCAGTCATCTACCTAGCAATAGGATTTTTATTTCACGGAGATTTTGTATAGTTCTTGTCAAATTTACTAGATATACATGTAATCTTTTCTGATGTCATTATGTCATGATTATTCTTTCAAAATGAGTATATTTCTATCTCTGAGTCACATGGCTTCAATTTTTACATTTATATCACAGTTCCATTTGTAGCATACTCTGTGAGCTATGGATCAAATTTTATATTTTTAAATGTCTATCCAGTTTTCCTAACAATTTTTAGAATTTTCATTTTGACTTTCAGAAATGTGTATGTTTCCTTCGAATGTATATTAAATCTATATTTGAATTTGAGTCTAGTTTTGGACTTTTCTTCTCTGCCAATACATTAGCATATTTTTAATATATACACTACATTAATTATAGTCTTTATGGTAGGGTTAATTTTCAGAAATTGTCTTTCAGTGTTTTATAGTACATTTAATTTCACATATGAAATTTGACATCTTTATAAAATTGTTGTCATAACAGAGGATAATGCCTTTTAATTTGTGCAGGTTTACATTTGTCCTGCAAGCAAGTTTATACTTTTCCTCATATATATTTTGTGTATTTCTTGTCACATTTACTTCTAGATACACATAGAATCTTTTGCCTTGTCATTATAAGGGGGATTATTTTTTTCAAAATGGCTACCGTGTATGTATATAAAGGCTATAGATTTTCCTTTTCATTATTAAAAATTAGTACATATTTGCACTCTATAATGATTACATTTATTGTGGGACATTGGTACATATCGACCACATAATTCTTTTTGTTCTCTACCCTCCCCAATTAATTTGCTCAAATTTATACAACTAGTCTGTGACAGACCCTAATCTTGGACTCTTGAGTATCATATGATAAAGAATAAAGTGGTTCCTTCCAAAATATTCTGAAACTATAAAATTACCTTTAATACAAAAGGAAGATATTCATTTAGAATTTAAAAATAAAAAATGCAAACAAAGGAAATACAAGTCAATTTCATATTTAAATAACTAATAGGTACACAGTTTCATCTATTTTATATGTTAGACAGAATTTTTCATTAAAACTCAAATTTACTTTTTCTCGAGTATCTGAAGGCCAATAAATAATTGCTAATTAATTTCCACCTTAGAATATATCTACAGATGTATCCATTCTTCAGAGTCCTGAGATTTAAAGACAATTAGTTATACCAATAAACAAAATTAAGGATTGAAGGTAACTTGCTTATGCCTAAGAGAAATCACAGGTTGGATTCTAAATAAATGAAATAATTCTAGACCTTATATTTCACTTCCACATTCCTAGAATTTTGATCATTAATGGGTTATATCATAAAATATATATTTTTATATATTTAATAAAATTCCTTACATAATTTGTTTAAAGAAGTTTTTGACAGTGTTGCACATATGGCAGGTGTGCCACAGGGGATTCACAGAACCATCTTTCAGTATGTGAGCCAAATTGCCATGTTTTTTTTTTTTAACCCCAGAACCTCAGTATTCAGGCCTACCTGTTGTGTTAGCACTCTGTGTAAATAATAGGCTTAGAGCTGTAGTTTCAGCAACTCAATCTCTAAAAGGTTCACCATCATTGCAGAACATTCTAGGCTTGAGCTCTGCTATGATTTTGGTATCATTCTGATGTCAATCAAGCATGAGGGCTTAAGTATCTTTGTTTATCTTGTCTGTTCCTTTCTGTTCTGCCTTCCAAAAGACACTAAAAATGGGAAAAAATATGCCAGAAGTACCTCAGTCTCACCTTCCTTAATTTACATTTGAGTTTGATCTTTTAAATGCTTAGAATGGACTGTTGTTTGTCTTTCTATAGTACAGTTTTCACAGGAAGACTTGTTTGTTGGTTTTGGTAGGTCTAAGTCATATAATATCTGTGGAATAATCTTTCCTCTGTGTGTGTATGTGTGTGTGTGGTGTGCTCATGTGTGTTTGAAAGAGCGGTAATAAGCCTGGAGATATGTGTCAGCATGGAAAAAGACTGGCTATAGAACATGCTTCATGGGAAACATACATGGGAATCAGAAAAGATAAAAAAATTGATGTGAAAAAATGTAATTAAGGCACACATGGCTTAGCATCATCTCTTTACAGCTTAGGACATTTATTTTCCACTGACTTCCATTTTCTAGTAGTCCATCAACAAGTTTTTACATTTCTCTAGGATGCTGGATTTTATTACCAAGAAGCACATGGCACTGTTGCTGTTCTGAAAAGCTAAACCAGAGGCTCTAGTTTGTAAAAACAGATATAGACAGGTGATTGAAAACACAGACTCCTTTCTGTAATTGAACTTGGAAGAGGTAGTTAGGAAAGGTAGGTATTAAGTGTAGAGTTAATCATAGAAATTTATACAAAAGTGAAATTGAATGATAAAGCAAGCATGTGCACTGATCTTAAAGTTTTCCTAAAATTTATTTTTATATCTAGTATGGAAAATACACTGACCAGAAGGAAACAATTACTGTTACTACTTTAAGGGGATTATACAGCAACAAGAAGTGGTATCTCAGAAACTTCCATAGTTTGTCTAAGGTATTTTAAAATCATAGAATATTGTAGGATGTGTACATTAATGTTTACCTGCAGTCATCATCAAATATTAAGCCTTCCTACTTATTTTCTTTCGAAGTTAAATAATAATGTTTTGTGTAATGCTGTGAACATTCTTCCCCGGAGGTAAGAACCTATATTCTCGATTCCCGAGTATGACACATGATGTTTTGAAGATAAGAGGCACTGCTACAATAGCTGTAGAGGGGAAAAATAAATAAGCCACTAGTATTAAGGAAGTACATGCTAAGAGCTTTTCAGTCATTTTATTGAATTAGCCCCTTCTATACACTGAAGGAATTTAATCCTTCATAAAAATGAAACAAAATATGAAGAACTATTCGATTTCTCCTACAGGCTGCAATATTAAATAGTTTGATTTTTCCTTTGTCAACAGCTACATAGCTGTTGTGTTGACATGATTTAAATAAATTGAAATTATGACACCCAGGTATTGGATTATGTAAAAACTCAGTACATTCAGAGTTGAGAACAGTAGGTCAGAGCTCACTTATCCTTGACTACATTTAGAAACATATTTTTATTTTACATTTTCCATTTCTTTCAGAGTATTAAAGTGCTGTTGTTTGTTTTATATTACACTGCTACACTCTTCTCTTTTGAACTGTAAAATTATCATGACTTCCTTTGGAATTTAGAATAACAAACCCTAGAGAGAACCATGAAACTAAGAGACAGGTTGAAAGCATGGAAACACCTCTCAAAAGAGGGAAAATATTGTGTTAGATAACTAATTGGGTTTCTCACTCTGTGATATTCAGAGGTCTCTGGAAGCCTAGAATGACTTTATCTCTTCTTTAAGATGATACATACTCACGCTATTAGAAGTGTTACACATTTGGCAAGACCTAAAGAGCTCTGCAACCAAAAAGTGAAGTAGGACAGCCTGTTTGAGGTTTGAACTATCAATCTGTTGCAGCATTCTGTAAGACCAGGGTCATGATAATGTATATTGGGAATGTCTGAATAAAGTTTATAGTATACAGTGTTTTTTGTAAATCAAGCTGGAGATGCTAGTTAGATACTACTCTAGAGCTTAACAGCTACTGATGACTAAATCCACGTTCATTTCCAGGACCTATCTTTTAAAATTTTGCTGATATAGTCTCATCTGATCATTGCAAGATAGGCACTGCTATATATTCACTTTGCAGGTAATAGAAATTAATCTAAGAAACCAATAACTTGCCAGAACTTAAAAACAGGTTGCCAGATTGGTAAATCAAATGTAAGTCTTTCATACTCTAGAGATTCTGTTTTGAAACACTGCAGTATAAGAGGGACTTTATTAGTAAAATCTATATAAAGATATACAACTTTTTATTGGTTGTCTCTTAAGTAAAAGATCACTGGTAGAGATGTTAAAATTTTAAGACAGTGCAGAAAGTTAGAATGAATTCTTCCTTTAGGTTTTACATGCCATTGGAAACAAAATCCACATAAAAAATGTAAGTGTGCTGAGCTAGAAAAGGGAATCCATTCTTTCTGGTTACCATGTAGTAAGTACTTAACTTATACAAGTGACTATTTTCACATTTCCTTTTATGTTCCAGTCAAGACAGAGACATATCCAGTATGAAGATACGACTGAATAGCACTATAATATTTTAGGCAAAGATCAATGATAATTTAGAATGAGAAATGTTTCCACAGAAACAGTGTAAAATATAAAACTATGATTCTGCTACTTGGCATCTGGATTTATTTGATTATTGACTCTTGCTTTGAATATCATTTATCTTTATAGTTATTTCCAGTATTTCTAAAATGAGGCATGATTCTCCACTTTGAAGATTTCATGGGGAGAGCATCATAGTGACTTCAGATATGCTCTCCAAAGAGCAAAGGTGTTTTGTTTCTAACTGTCCTCTATAAAGAAGATAATGCTTCTGTTTAGAAGAAAGTCTGCCTAAGCTCACTGTCCATTAGGAAAAGCTTACATTTTCTGAATTTGAAATCTGTCTACT
>PVIC010005794.1:0-56435 GCA_004025085.1 Thryonomys swinderianus
CTCCCGAGTGCTGGGATGACAGGCGTGAGCCACCACGTCCGGCATTGTGGTATGCGGTGTTGATTGTTGGTGGGCGTGTCTCCATGCCCAGCATTATATGTGGTTACCGGGGATCGAACTCAGGTCCTTACGCTTGCGAGGCAGACGCCGGAACCACTGAGCTAACCCTCCAGCCCAATAAAGTTTTATAAAAAGAAAAAACATACCTCATTCCTAGAACCGGCATGTGATCCAGCAATCACACAACTGGATGTAGACCCAAAGAAAAAGAAATCTGTATCTTGAAGACACAGCTATGCCTCCTTGTGTATAGCAGTTCTGTTTGCAGTAGTCAGGATGTAGAGTCTGTCTCAGTGCCCCTCTGTGATGAGGGGAGGAAGCAGTGTGATACTCAGATGCTTTGGAATACCAGCTGGATGTGGTACTGCGTGCTTGTCACCCCAGCACCTGGGAGGCTGAGGGAAAAAGATCACTTTGAGGACAGCCTGGGCTACAGAGTGAGACCCTGTCTAAAAAACAAAAGCAAAAACAACGGATGCAATCCTGCTACATACTGGAAGTTATTATTCTGAGGGAACTAAGTCAGACATAGAGATGAGCATCCAGGGTCTCACTCAAACACAGAATCCAATCTAGTTGACCCCAGGGCTGTTGGGAGTAGAATGGCATTTATAGAGGCTGGTAGAAGAGGCTGCTGAATTATGGTTAGAGAATAGGCAGCGCTGCTGTGAGGTGACTGTAAGTAGTGATGAGGCATGCAGTGTGTCAAGAAAGCTAGGAAGAAGCTTCTCGTCCAGGGTTTGCAGCAGGGCCAGCCCTGCACTGAAACTAGGGTTTTGTGCCTGCTGGGGAGACCTGCCACTGCGGAGGCGTGCACCTGTGTCTTCCCCATAAGGGCCAAGTTTTTATTCAGATTTTTTTCTTCTGCTAACAAAGTAATTTTTGTTACTTATATTTTTTCTGACAACATTGTTACTCATGCATTTATTTTTATATTGCCTGCTTTATTTTGCCCTTAAAATTTTACCATTCAAATGATACTATGGCCACCAATTGGCTAATGATCACTCTTCTCCCACTATTCTGGGGTCTGGACTCTTACTGAGCCCTTGACTTAGAGCAACTCTGGTTCTGCAGCAACCTTTTGATTAGGTTTTGGTTTCCGTTTACAGACAAACAGGATGAGGGGTTAATTGTTGCTCTGAGGTAAATAGTGAGTAGCTCCCAATCGCTGTGTACTGCTTCTCCAGTAAATATACAGAAGCCCAAATGGGTGTTTCTGACCCCGTATGAGGCATTTTGAGTCTTAGAAGGGAGAGCTCAAGATCTGCTCACAGCTGCACTGCTTGTGAGGAGACCATGTGGGGACTCCTGTCTGTGTTCTGGCTGAGTCCAGGCTTCTCACCCGGCAATGCCTTCTGCATGGCTTCCTTTTTACTTTTGTTCAGATTCGTTGTTACTCTCCCCCTTGGTGGTGATTGGCACACTGATAGAGGCAGGAGGCCTTCTGTTGCTCTGCCTTGTTAATTAATCCCAAGGTATTCCTAAATTTTCAGGTATTTTATTTGGAAATATGTATGGTAGGTTTAAAGTCAAGATTGTTGGTGACTGAATTTTGCTTTGGGAAGAGACATATGCTTCTGAGGTAGTATTTGGTTATTTTTTCTTCATTCTGTTTAATGACATTCAGATGATTCGGATGGCTGTACAAATTTATCAGGCTGTACAAATTAATATTACTGTTGGAAGATATGTCAACAGTTTGGAAGGAAGATTAGTTTAGAAATACGTCATTTGTAAAGACATAAATTTTGGGATTTTACTGTCTGTTTCTTGTTGTGATGGTTTTTTTTGTTTTGTTTTGTTTTTTGAGACAGGGTCTCGCTTTGTAGTTCAGGCTGGCCCTGAGCTCACTGTGTATCCCAGGCAAGCCTCGAACTCAGCAATCCTCCTGTCTCTGCCTCCTGAGTGCTGGGATGACAGGCGTGAGCCACCACGCCGGGCACTGTGGTATGTGGTATTGATTACTGGTGGCCATGAGTCACCACACCCAGCATTGTATGTGGTTACCGGGATGAACTCAGGGCCTTGCGCTTGTGAGGCAGGTGCCGGAACCACTGAGCTAACCCTCCGGCCCCTGCGATGGTTTTTTACTCTTCATTGTCACCTTTTCTGGTCAGTTTAATTTTTGTTCTTGGAGCATGGTAGGGTTCTCCCTAGATTTACTCCCAGTTGTCTAGTCCCTCATGATTCTGCCTCCCTTGGGCTGTTGTGTCACTCCAGCCATTCCCTTGGGAATGTGACAGCCTTGTTTTTACGTGCTGGCTCAGAGGCATGTGGAATCCAGGTTCAGCTCTGGTGTGCTGAGCTTATTGTCACCTCTTGGATATTAATACTCTGTCAGATGTTTAAGTTTGAAACTGGGAAGTAAAATTTTCCTGGATTGGTATCTAAGTTTAATGGTGAGAGATATTACTCTCAATTAAACTTTTCTTTTCTCAGTCTTCTTTTCTTTTTTTGGCTAAAGAGGACAAGTGTCGGTTGTTTGTGCAAAATATACTGCGTGCCTTTGCCAGCTCCGACTCTAAAAGTCTTACTTGGTGCTGTGAGTCTCCACCAGGTCTTACCCCTATTTGCTAAACCAGTTGATTCTAGGGGATGGGGATTAACCCAATGAGTGAACCTCATGATCATGGTTCCATCATCTCGCCTTGATTGTAAGACAGGCTCTTTGGTCTCTTGTATGATAACATCTATTCAATAAGTCTGTAGATAGTGACATATTCAAGAAAGAAATTGTGTATATTCTGGTCTAGTTAGGTGACAGAGTCATTTTAAACCCTATCTCAAAAAAAAATAGGTAAAGGAAGTTTATTGTGTTAAAAGGTTTATTTTGTTGTTGTTGTTGTGTTGTTCTGCTAGATTTGAACCCAGGGAGCCCTGAACTACATCCCCAACCCATTTGTAGTTTATTTTGAGACAGAGTCTTACTAAATTAACCCAAGCTAACCTTAAAACTTGAAATTCTTCTGCTTCAGCCTTCTGAGTAGCAGGGGTTATAGTTCTTCTCCACCATGCCTGGCTTTTGTGGGGTGAGAAAGGGAGATAAGGTCTTGTTATGTTAACCCAGGCTGGTTTTGAACTCTTAATCCTCCTGCTTCAGTGTTTGGAGTAGCTTGGATTAGAGGTACATGCTCAGCTATTATATGAAATAAATATTATTATTATTATTATTATCATTATCATTATTGAGACAGTCTCGCTATGTAGCTTAGGCTGACTGAGGATTCACAATGTAGCACAGGTTGGCCTCAGACTTACAGCTGTCCTCCTGCTTCATTAACTGAGTGGTGAAGTCACAGGTATGTACCACCGTGGCAACATGTTTTTTAAAATATATTTTTACTAGTACATGTTTATAGTACATAATGATTACTCTTTTCCATCTCTCCTCTCCTTTTTCTCCCCCTCTTCCCTTCCCCCTCCTCTCTCCTCCCTCCTGAGAAACCATGTGATATTTAAGCTGGTTTGCTACGTTTCATTTAACATTCTGCTCTCAAGGTGCAGCTATTTTCCCACAGTGACTCAAAATTTTATCCTTCTTCATGGCAGAGTAGTACTGCATTGGGTCTAAACACCACATTTTCTTTATCCATTCATCTGTTGATAAACATACAGGCTGCTTCCAAGATTTAGTTATTAGGAGTTGTGCTGCTATAAATGTAGGTACACATGGATCCCTGCAAAATTATGCCTGTAAGATACCCAAAAGGAGGGCTGGAGGATTAGCTCAGTGGTTCCGGCGCCTGCCTCGCAAGCGCAAGGTCCTGAGTTCGATCCCCGGAAACCACATACAGTGCTGGGCGTGGTGGCTCACGCCCACCAGCAATCAATACCTCATACCACAGTTCTGGGCGTGGTGGCTCATGCCTGTGATCCCAGCACTCGGGAGGCAGAGACAGGAGGATTGCTGAGTTCGAGGCTTGCCTGGGCTACATAGTGAGCTCAGAGCCAGCCTGAACTACAAAGCAAGACCCTGTCTCAAAAAAAAAAAAAAAAAAAAAAGATACCCAAAAGGAGAAGAGCTGGGTTAAATGGAATTTCTAGTTTTAGTTTTTGGAGAAATTTATATACAGATTTCCATAGTAGTTGTATGAGTTTACTTTCCTACCAACAATGTATAAAGTTGTCTAATTCCCCCATCCCTCATCTCCTGCAACTGTAATTTGTTACTTGACTTTTTTTTTTATCTTTATTGGTACATTGTATATACACATCATGATCACACTTGTTACTTGGTTTCTTTTTTTTTTTTTGAGACAGGGTCTCGCTTTGTAGTTCAGGCTGGCTCTGAGCTCACTATGTGGCCCAGGCAAGCCTCAAACTCAGCAGTCTTCCTGCCTCTGCCTCCTGAGTGCTGGGATGACAGGCATGAGCCACCACGCCTGGCACTGTGGTATGTGGTATTAATTACTGGTGGCTGTGAGTCTCCGCATCCAGCATTGTATGTGGTTACTGGGGATCGAACTCAGGACCTTGCGCTTGCGAGGCAGGCGCTGGAACCACTGAGCTAACCCTCTGGCCCTTACTTGGTTTCTTTTTTTTTTGAGACAGGGTCTCGCTTTGTAGACCAGGCTGGTCCTGAGCTCACTGTGTAGCCCAGGCAAGCCTCAAACTCAGCAGTCCTCCTGTCTCTGCCTCCTGAGTGCCGGGATTACAGGCGTGAGCCACCATGCCCAGCTACTTGGTTTCTTAATGAAAGCCATTCTTTCTGAAATGAGATGGAATCCTAGGGTTGGTTTAAGTTGCCTGTCTTTATCTTTGCAGTACTGGGGGTTGAATTTATGACTTTGTGTTTCCAAGGCAGGTACAGTGCCACCGAGCTAAATCCCTGGCCCTAAATTGCCTTTCTTTAGTGGCCAGTGATGTTGAGCACTTTTAATGTATTCACTAGCCATTTGTATTTCTGAGAATTACAGTATATCAAAACATTTTTGTTTTACCAAAACATTTGCAAAGTAACTGAAAAGTGGAAAGAGACTGCTGAAGGACACTTTAGGCCCAAGGGAGAGTGCCCAAGAAGGCCGCACTTAGCAGGGGCATCTGTAAGGTTGGGGTCCAGCTGTGGGGAGGACATGGTTACATGTAACTGGCTTGCCAGGTTGCCTGGCCCAGAGCTAGTGCAGTTGGCAGGTAGCAGGAACAGACTGAGCACAGGTGAACTGACCCTAGTGTAGGCATGCAGTGGTGATCAGAACGCCCATAGGGGTGGGACCAGGACATGGACCAGTGCATCTTTTAGGAGGATCATGGGAAAAGAACCTCAAGCAGAAACTTTCACCCTTTGGCTGCCTTGGTTGAAAAGGAGAAATAATCACTGAAAGAGAAACAATAATCTTAGATACCTATTGTACATATGTATGTATACTATGTGTGTGTGTATGTATGTGTATAAAAATAACAAAACTTTATTATTATTTTACATTACTGAGAATTGAACCCAGGGCCTTTGCACTGAGCTATATGTTCAACCTAAATTAATAGGTCAATGAGTTGCCAAGACTGGACTCAGTGATTTTCCTGCCTCAGCCTCCCACAGTGCTGGGATTACAAGCATGTGGCACCACGCCCAGCACCTTTATTTATTTTTATAGTTACTATTATAACATTAAAAAGAAAGAGGGCAAGCAGCCTTCGGGCTACAAGTTGGATACATTTGCAGTTCTTTGCTAAAACAAAGTTAATGGGCTGGCTACCTACTGAGCTGGTGGGTGTGGGCTTGTTGTTACTAGCCCTCCTGTCCTTTTCATTCTTGCCATTTCTGTTTCTTCACTGGAGACTGACTCAGGTTACTGGTATGCCAGGCGCCACTATGGTATTGCACTTCTGGGTATGGCGCGGGGCTGGGGAGTTATAGGCCACAGAGTGGGATGAAAGCTGGGTAGCAGGCCGGCCTGACTGGCAGTGCCACAGATCCCTGGTGGGTGGAGATGTGGATGGGATTGAAGAGAGTATAGGAGCAGGTAACCAGATTAGGGTGTAGGTTCCTGCCCTGGGAGGCTCCCAGCAGCTCCCTGGTCCAGAGAATGGGAAAGCTCACATTGCCAGGTGGTTGAGTTGTGCCCTGCAGACAACTTAGTTGGAGAACTGGCCGTCAGAGCAGAGCAGCAGCAGTGAGAAGACCCTTTCTTCCTGCATGGTTCCTCCAGCTGTCTGCAGACATGGCTAAATTAAGGGCTTCCTCCGGTAAAATGGAAATAGGCTTCAGTTTTACCATAGTGTGAAAGCAGTACACACCCAGCAGAAAACTTTCTCCAAAATCTGAATTTTGGGCCAGTGACAGATGGCGCAGCCCTTTCTAGAGCTGTGGAGCAGTGGCAGGGAGACAGAGTGTCCAGTCAGACCTCAGCCATGAAGGAAGAACTTCAGCACTCCTCAGGGCTCTGTTGTGAAGCTCAGGTGTTTGTAGGTCAGGTGACTTAAATGTGTTTTCCTTCTTTCCTTTTTTGGGGGTTGCACTTTGATTTACTAGATGGCTTTCTGATGAGTTTCACTGACACCCTAGAGGACAGTTTCCTGCTGCCAAATTCCCCCGTGGAACCTCAACAAACTGTCCAGTGCCTCCAGCTACCCTTCCCCAGGGATGCTTTGGCAGGGCATGGTGTAGGGAGCTCATTCACATTTGTTTATTCCTTGAGCAGTCTGTCTCAGGTTTAGGGCTGGTGGCCTCTCCCCTGTCTGCTAATCCTGTTCTCTACCCTTTAGTAATTCATAGTTAATAATTTCTAAAATGCTACACTAGCCCTCCTGTCCTTTTCATTCTTGCCATTTCTGTTTCTTCACTGGAGACTGACTCAGAAGGTAGTCTGGCTCAGAAGGTAAGATCTCTATCAAGAGTGATTGTGTCTTTTAGAGAGGACCGGTTACCTTTTGTTTCATGAGGAGAGAGAGAGCTCAGTCTTGCTAGCCTGCTACTTAGCAGCTGTTCATCTGCCCTAGGAATTGTGTAGGTTGGGCCTCAGCCGTGAGAGTAGCCAGGTCATTCTTGCTGAGGGTCTGTGCATTCCTCAGTTCTTGCTGCTGTGTGTCTCTGTTCACAAGCCTATGAGGTGAGCATTGGGAAAACCGATCAAGAGGTACTCAGGGTGCCTCTCTGCAGGGAACGCTATTGTGGAAGGAACATAGGTGTCCGTGCTCTCTATGCCCATCCTCACACCCTGATCTAGATCTCTTTCCTGCCAACTGTGCCTTTGTGTTCTTCCCATATTCCTGGCTGTTCAGCCAAACATTAGGTCTTGTTGGTGAGCAGGTGTGGATCTGCACTTCTCTGGCCAGTTTTTCCTTTCCAGTAAAGGATACAAGCAGCTGGGCATGGTAGCACAAGCCTGCAATCCCGTCTCTTTGGGAGGGTGAGGCAGGAAAGTTGCATGTTAGAGGCAACTTTGGGCAAACTAGTCAGACCCTGTCTCAAGAGATAGAGGGGGCCAGAGGACAGAAAAAGGCAGGCTGGGATGTAGCTCAGCATTCTGTGGTTTCGAACGCTAGTGGTAGAAAAAGAAAATAATACAATCAAATGGACTTCTTCAGCTTTTGCTCGCTGTGTGGATTTTTCCACCCGTAACGTTTCAGGGTCACCTCCAGATCTCCAGGTGCAGTGTCATGTTTCTGTTAGCTGCTGCCAGCATAGCATTTAGAAGCATCAGTGTACGGTCTCAAGATCACTCCTTCTGTCATGGGAACTCCCTCAAGGCAGTGGGAGAAGTTGTGGCAGTGACCGTCAGTGCAGCAGCTTCGCTGGGCAATGGGCATGGGTTTCCACCTCTGCACACACAGGTTACTCTGGCCACAGCTCAAGTAACAAGTCCCTTGCTGTCCCATGGTTAGGCATCCCAGCTTTTCTCTGTTGTCATCACTGAGGGTGACAGGTGGTAAGGCCAGGAGAACTGCAGTGTTTTCTGCTTGTTCTCTCAGTGGAGTGGCCAGCGCCCTGAGCAGTGTTGTGAAAGACAGTAATAGAAAACAGAGGGCTTGTGATAAAGTCTCTGGTGTTGAGGAGTTTGCAGTGAATTCTCAAGGGATGAGAGACAAGTACACCTTGGAAGGAAGCTCCCTGCTAAGTGCTGTGAGAGCAAAGAGTACCAGAAACAGTGGAGCCCTGGAGAGTGGGAGGAGAGTTAACCGGGCTTTAAGGAGAAAGGGAAGCTTGGAGTCTGAAAGATGAGGGCTGTTTTCCAGGTGGCTGTCACTTAGGGAGAAGTCTTCTCTGACCCTCCCACACAGGCATGTGGGAGAGAGTTGTAGTAGAGAGCATAGACCCAGGATTCAGATCTGGCAATGATAGCATGTGAAGCTCCTTCGTGGATCAG
Source organism: Thryonomys swinderianus (assembly GCA_004025085.1). Classification (NCBI taxonomy): domain Eukaryota; kingdom Metazoa; phylum Chordata; class Mammalia; order Rodentia; family Thryonomyidae; genus Thryonomys; species Thryonomys swinderianus. Next base: position 8,367 of record PVIC010005794.1, read on the forward strand.
TTCCATAACATGTAAGTTTAAAATGAAGGCAATCACACTGATCTTTCCAGTCATTCTCAGGACTTGAGAGAAAGTACATGTGGAGTGTTTTAAGCATAGTACCTGGTGTGAGATTGTATGTAGCCTCTCCTCACTGCTTCCATGGCAATGTGTACATGTTTTTAATTAATCTGTTTCCATTAGGTTGAGAACAATCCACTCCCATGCCACTTTCCCAAGAGACAAAACATCTGTTGGGTCCATCATCAGCACTCTGTATGTCTTTGGTAAATGCTGCTATGCATAGAAGACAAGCACAGAGAAGAAATGAGCTGTTATCTAACCTCCTGAAAGTCGTTTCCATCACTGTGTTTGGGGATTGCATCTCTTTACATTTACTCCATTTTGTTCTCATCATAGGCTCCCAGGTGAGAGCAAGACTGTGACCTGGGTCATCACCTGTGGCCTTTCTTTGCTCTGTGGTGACTGTCCCTCAGCAGACTGATCCAGGGCTGCCAAGCATGGGTTCAGGAGGTGGTACCTGACCCTTGGGTCCTTGAGCCCTGTGGTCACATTATTGTACTAGGTGTTATCTACTGGAAACTCCCACTCTGTTCCCCTTTGTGCTTCAGTTTGAGGGATTTCCACTGAGACATTATCAAGTCCTCTGATCTTGGATGTTGTAGTTTTTAACATACTAAAGTTATTTAAGTTTCCTGTCATGTAGTTCTGACACCTACGTTATATCTCAAACTCATTTGCTACTGCTTTGTTCCTTGGATGGGGATTGTTTTGATGCCTTTGTGTATGTTTTATGATGAATTTTCAAGCCATGAATGTATATGACAATACAGGTGGGAGTAAAGCATCTACATCTGCAAACAGGCATTTCTCCCTTTCTCCTGGGCAGTTTCTGTGCAGTCTGCCCTGCTGTAGCTCAGAGCCAGCCTTTGCTTGGCATGAGTCCTGGTCACTGTCTTCTTGCACTGCAGACTTCACTTCTGTGGAGAACACTTGCATCCAGGATGAGGGAAAATTTCCAGAACAATGTATGTAATTCTGAGTTTGAAGTCTCTGCTACTTCACAGAGGGTGCTCTGTGCACACTCCTGTCATGTCCTGTCCTCCGAGCAGCGTGTAGCTGTTGGTTGGTCTTTTGAAGTGTTTCAGTGTGGGAGTGTGTGGTGGTGGTGGGGTGCTGCCTCTTGTGCTGAGGACGTGTCTGATATCCTGGATCTCCAGGTGCAGTCTGCCTGGCTCTCCTCTCCTTCCCTGATGGTGGTAGTGGGCTCAGTGTCACCCTGCCCCTTCCTCAAGGAGCCCTCTCTGCTGTGCCCTTTCCCTGTAGCAGTGAGAGCTTCTCAGAGCCCTTTTTGCACCGCCAAAGCCTCTGTCCTAAGTGGAGGTGGAGAGGCAGGATCAGGGTGAGGACCGCCCTTGTGCTGCGGTCTGGCTTCCCCCCAGTGTGGCACCACTGTCAGTGCTGTGCTCTCCCAGATCTGTTCAGTGTTGCTTGTGAGTTCCGTGGAGAAAGACCCTGCAGAGTGCAGACTGCACCAGCCTCTGATGCTCAAGAGTTGTCCTGCCTGCCTGCTCTCACCCTTTCCCAGTTTGTCATCTGGTACTGCCAAGTTCCAGTTCACCAGTTTTGAATTGCAGTTGGCCCAGGTGAGCCATGCCCCTCCTGCCAGCACTTAGATTTGGCGGCCTTCACTCTTCCGCTTCAGCCTTCCAGTGGCGGAGCTTCAGTTAGTCTGGCTGTGTTGTGTTGCAGGAGTGGGAGTATACGCTTCCCAGCTGTCCATCATGGGGAAGAAGCTACAAGCAAACATGTCTGAAGTTTGAGACAACCCAGTTTATCTGTTTTCTCTTTCATGGTTAGAGCTTTTGAATTTGGAAGAAATCTTTGTGCACTTTGAGGCTGAGAAGATTTTTTTTTTTTGAGACAGGGTCTCTCTTTGTAGTTCAGGCTGGCTCTGAGCTCACTATGTAGGCCAGGCAAGCCTCAAACTCAGCAATCCTCCTGTTTCTGCCTCCCGAGTGCTGGGATTATAGGCGTGAGTCTCCACGCCCAGCATTGTATGTGGTTACCGGGGATCGAACTGAGGACCTTGCGCTTGCAAGGTAGGCACCGGAACCACTGAGCTAACCCTCCGGCCTGAGGTTGAGAAGATTTTTACATTTGCTTTCTTTCAGAATTTTAGCTTTTATGGATAAGCTAATGATCCATTTCCATTTAATTTTGTGTATGATCTATAGTGATGGGAGGTGTCCCTCTGCCCATATCTGTATGGCTAATTGTATATTAAGTATCGAGAAGTCCCCATTCCTAATCAAACAGCCTCTGTCACTGTGACAGAACACCTAAGGAAATCAGCTCAGAAGAACAAAGGGTTTATTTTGGCTCATATCTTCAGTGAGTTCAGTTCATTTCAGTAGGCCTCATTGTTTGATGACCTTCATTTGGGCTATGTGGTAGAAGAAATTGCTCACCTCATTGTGGCTAGGAAACAGGAAGGGAGGAAAGGCTGGTGGTGCTTCAGCATTCTTTTGAGAGTGTGCTGCTAGCAACTTCACCTCCTCCCTCTTGGCTCTAGCTCCTAAAGACTCTACCACAGCCCAGAAGCACCAGAGGCTGTGGACCAGGCCTTCACCCAGGCCTTTGGGGGACATGTGACATCCAAAGCAAAACAATGATCTTGGGCATGCTGGGCCATGGCTGTAATCCTAGGACTTGGGAGGCTGAGGCAGGAGAATCACAAGTGTGAGCCCTACCTGGGGACTTTCATTATTTCAATGAGACCCTGGTCCAGAAGCAGAAACAAAAAAAGGACTGGAGATATAGCTCAATGCAAAGGCTCTGAGTTCCATCCCCAGTTCTACAAAAGTATTTTTGAGAAAGCCAGACATTATGACAGATGCCTCTAATCCTAGCACTCTGGGATGCTGAGGCAAGAGTTTCAACCAGGACAATTTAGTGAGACTCTGTCCCCAAAAAAATAAATGACCGGCCGGGCGTGGTGGCTCACGCCTGTAATCCCAGTACTCGGGAGGCAGAGACAGGAGGATTGCTGAGTTCGAGGCTTGCCTGGGCTACATAGTGAGCTCAGGGCCAGCCTGAACTACAAAGCGAGACCCTGTCTCAAAAAAAATTAAAAAATAAAAAAAAATAAATGACCGGCCGTGGTGGCTCACACCTGTAATTCCAGCATTTGGGAGGCAGAGGCAGGAGGATTGCTGAGTTTGAGGCTTGCCTGGGCTGCATAGTGAGCTTAGTGCCTGAACTTCAAAGAGACAAAAAAAGAATATGAAGAACTCTGTATCAAATGTAGAAAGGATTACTAGATCTAAGTATACATGTATTTCATGGTTGTAATACATGATCTGTACCCAAAATGGTTATACCTTTTTCACTCCCATCAGCAGTGCATGAGAACTCTCATTGTTCCACATTTTCACAAGAATACAACTTTGTCACAACTTCACATTCCAACCTTCTGGGAGGTTTTCCTCTAATTATGTATGAATCTTCATATGTCTTTGTGGTTAGTTGCATTTCCTTTTGGGGGACAGAGTTGAAATTGGGTCCTCCAGATAATCCAGGCTGGCCTTGAACTCATTATGTTAACTCCTCAGAATCACAATCCTGCTGTCTCAGTTCCTGGGTGTTGAGATTTATAGGTGTGCCTCAGGGTAACTTTTTTGATGAAAAACCTATTCCGATTTTTTGCCCATTTTCTTTCAGTTGGATTGCGTATCTTTTTCTTATTTTTCTCATTTTTCTCACTTAATACTGAATAGAAAAGAAGACTTAAGTAATTAAATCTATCAATCTTTTATGCTTTAGTGTTGTGTGTGTGTGTGTGTGGGCGCACATGCGCATGTGTGCACTTTTTATGAGAAAGAGGCAGTCTTGCTATTAGTGTAGACAATCCTAGAACTCAAAATCCTCCTGTCTCAGCCTCTCAAGTGAGAGTTTTTGCATGTGCTACCATACCCAACTTCCTTTAGTGTTTTTTGTTTTGTTTTGTTTTGTTTTTTTTTTTTTTGCTTTTTGAGACAGGGTCTCGCTTTGTAGTTCAGGCTGGCCCTGAGCTCACTATGGTGCCCAGGCAAGCCGCCACGAACTCAGCAATCCTCCTGTCTCTGCCTCCCAAGTGCTGGGATGACAGGCGTGAGCCACCACGTCCGGCATTGTGGTATGTGGCGTTGATTGTTGGTGGGCGTGTCTCCACACCCCGCATTATATGTGGTTACCGGGGATCGAACTCAGGACCTTGCACTTGCGAGGCAGGTGCTGGAACCGCTGAGCTAACCCTCTGGCCCCCTTTTTTTTTTTTTTTTTTGAGACAGGGTCTCGCTTTGTAGTTCAGGCTGGCCCTGAGCTCACTATTGAGCCCAGGCAAGCCTCGAACTCAGCAATCCTCCTGCCTCTACTTCCCAAGTGCTGGGATTACAGGCGTGCCTTTAGTGTTTTTGATACCTTACTTAAACATGTTTTCCTACACATGAAGGTCATGAGGATTTTTATCTGACTTCACACTTACGTTTGTAATTCTGAAATTGATTTTTCTTTGTGTGGTATTTGTAGGGGTTCAGTTTCATTATTTTACTCCTTTGAATACTCAGTTGTCTCGTATCATTAATTAGAAAGGCCATTCTTTTTTTTTTTTTTTGAGACAGGGTCTCGCTTTGTAGTGCAGGCTGGCCCTGAGCTCACTATGTAGCCCAGGCAAGCCTCGAACTCAGCTATCCTCCTGCCTCTGCCTCCCAAGTGCTGGGATTATAGGGGTGAACCACCACACCCGGCACTGTGGTATGTGGTATTGATTGCTGGTGGGTGTGTGTCTCCACTGAGCTAAATCTCTGGCCCCAAAAGGCCATTCTTTTCACACCACAACCCCCTAGGTCGTCGGCCTTGTATGGCATGTACCCCGCCATGTCCGTGCCTCTCCCTGGCCTGCCAATAATACCTTCAGCATGTGTGTTGGCTTCTCCTGTGTGCAGCCAGGACCCAGCCAGGCCAGCAGCCACACGCTCAGCTCTGAGGCTGGCTCTGCTCTGACAGCCTCCCCAGCTACACACCTCAAACCAGTGCTGCTGCCCTAGTTTCTGAAGCGAGAGGGTAGAGGCTATGATAAGCAGTATATTAAAAGGCTTTTTCTGCTTTTTAATGGCAGAATGGGGTGGCACGTTCATGTTTTCCCAGCACTTGGGAGTGAGAGACTGGAAAATTGTACCAAGGGCCAGTTATTGACTTAGAATCTGACTCAAAAAATGGGCTGGAGATGAAGCTCAGTGTGAAGGCCCTGGGTTCAATCTCCAGTACATCCCCTCTGACAAAAACAAAAGTTTATTATTATTTTTTTTAATGAGACAGGGTCTTGCTTTTGTAGTTCAGGCTGGCCCTGAGTTCACTATGTAGCCCAGGCAAGCCTGGAACTCAGCAGTCCTCCTGCCTCTGCCTCCCGAGTGCTGGGACCACAGGTGTGAGCCACCACGCCTAGCATTGTGGTGTGTGGTACTGATTGCTGGTAGGCATTGTGGTGTGTGGTTACTGGGGATCAAACTTGGGACCTTGCACTTGGAAGGCAGGTGCCAGAACCACTGAGCTAACCCCTGGCCCCCAAAAGGAAAGTTTTAAAACAAAATTTATGGTTATTATTAGAGTATGGGATTGTAATTGATTTTTTACTCTTACATTTACTAGCCTTTCTAAAGTATTCTATTATCTGTTAGATTTTCTAGGTACATAATAAAACCTGTAAATTACAGTATTTGTTTTTGTTCTTTCTCTTCTTTCTCTCCCTCTCTCTGTCTCTCTCTTTCTCTCTGTCTCTGTCTCTCTTCTTTCTTCTCTTTTTTAAACAGGGTATCACTGTCTTGTTCAGGCTAGCCTTGAACACAGTGTGTGTATCCCAGGCTGTCCTCAAACTCTTGCCCCAGCCTCCCAGTGCTGGGATTTCAGGTGTGTGTCACTATCCCCTGTTTGTCTTCTGCTTTTCTACTCATTTGATTCATTCTATTCTTTTGCTTCTTTCTCCTGGGCTCACTGGCTGGGCCCTGCAGTGTATTATGAGTAGAAATGTCAGCGGTGGCTGGTCTTCCTCCTATAGCAGAGTACTCTTGCTAGCAGGTCACTAAATGTGCTTTATTAACAGGGCTTTTTCAGGTGGTCTTTATTAGTTTAAGGAAGCTATGTTATAGTCCTGTCTTCTAAGGGATACTTTCAGTAATGAATAGGTAGAATTTTATCAAAAGCCCTTTCCATATTTGATTATATTTTTCTCTTCAAAGCAAGTATAATTAGTAAAGATATTATAAAATCCATATTAAACTAACTTTCACTTTTGGAAAGCCTCATTTGGTTGGTTGTTTGGTCCTGTTTTTTCTTCGCAAAAATGCCTGAGCTCAGGGTCCCATGTACGCCAGGTAAGTACCATAACACTCGGCCACATCCCAGTCCACTTGATGGATTTTGGCACGCAAAATATGGTGTGAGTTTCGATTTTTTCTGTTATTGAAAAGAGTCTGTCTAAAATTAGATTCATCTCATTAAATTTTTGATAGAAGCTACCTGGGTTTACAGCTGTATTTGTTTGCATTTATCATATAACTAGTTTACTCCGATTTCTCTTTTTTCTGTTTTAGTTAAGTTGTATTTTTCTAGGAATTCTTTGAGCATTCCATCAAACTTTTACCTAAATATATGGGGAATGTCATTATTTTATGTGACTGTAATAATATCTTTTACTTTTTACCTTAGTTTTGTATTTTCTCCCTGTTGCCTTGATTAGTTATATTTGTGCATTTTTACTGGTCTTCACAGAGGTAACTTCTGGCTCTGTTGATCTTCTCCAGTGTATGTGTAATTATTCTGCCTCTTTCATAGAATATGTTAGGTTTTGATCTAAAGGTTCCCTGACAGGCTCATCTGCTCCGGAGGTGGGTGAGGCTGCCTTTGAAGGGCGTCTTTTCTTTTGCTGTCCACCTGCTCACTAGAGTCCCTGCTACCCAGAAAATTTACAGCCCATTTGGGTACCAGTAGCTGCTCTCTTGCTAGGGAAAGTGTCCTCAGCCCAGTAACTGCTTCTAGCAGTGGAGGACCTCAGCATCTTCTGCGTAGCCAGAGCCAGTCTGCCTGGCTTTGTGTTCTTGCTTTGAGGCTTGCCAGCTGGACAAGTTTCTTGAACTCCACGCTCGTACTTCCTCTTCAGAGAAATGGGGGTGATAATTGGCCACATATCAATTAGGAGCCACATACATATTTGGAAATTTAACCTTTTTTTTCCCCCAGTACTAGGGATCAAACTCAGGAACTTGCTGTTATGAGGCAGGTGAGATACCACTGAGCTAAAATCTCTGGCCTGAAACTTAGCCTTTTACAGATTTTTTTGTCTGTTGAATGTTTTTAAAAAGAAAATCATTTATATTTTACAGAAGTTTTAAATTTCTAAGTTATAAAACAGCAAGCCTTTCTAGCTCTGGGCTTAAAACAGTTAAACATAATATATATAGCTATTCTGATTTTTCCAAATGTTCCTTTTCCTGTTTGTAAACCCATTATTTCTTGTGATTTCCTTTCCTTCTGCTGCCCAGTTTGGGAGATTTATTCTTTGGTAGCACTCAGAAGATGAGAAAATAGTGACTTCCAGTCAATATCTGCCCAACAAAAATGTAATCCAAACCACATAGGTACTGTTAAGCTTTTCTTGTAATTATATTATAAAAGTAAAAAGGAAAGCATTGTAAAAGTACCCATATTATAAATAGTAACAATTTACTAGTGTCTTCTACTTACCCCAAGAAGCCACCAGTATTCAATATAATATTGAATCAATATAAAAATTATTAGTGACTTGTTCTACATTCTTGTTTTTATACTTAAGCCTTTGAAATCTGACATGTATTTTAGGCCCAGGACACACACCAGTTTGGTTTTGCTGCATTTCAAGTGCTTGTGGCCACATGGAACTGGAAGCTATCATATTGAACTTGCAGCTCTAGTCTTGTGTTAGTTTGGGGTGAGCTTAAATATACGTAACATTTCTTATTTTGCTCTTCTTGTGTTATCCCATTAAACTGGTTTTTGTTGTTGTTGTTGTTGTTGTTTTCTTTTTTGAGACAGTGCTTCACTATGGAATTCAGGATAAACTCAGACTCATTGTGTAGCCCAGGCTAGACTCAAACTCATGGTGATCCTCCTGCCTCAGCCTCCTGAGTGCTAGTATGACAGGCGTGTGCCACATGCCTTGCTTGTGCCATTAAACTTTGTATATAGTATTGGTGTATAGTAGTGCCTAACTACTATACACAGCTTTGTGCATAACCATGTACACTCTATACTTAATGCCAGAAAAAATGTTTAAAATACTGAAAATGAAACATAGTATATTTCCGGATATTCTAGTAGTATACTTAAATATTTTTTCACTTTAAATAGAAAAATGTCTTTGCCTTAGCTCTAGGTATTCCTAATGTTGAACAAGACTAATAGTCACCTGGTTGAATTGTGATTGAGCTGCTTTGCCACTCCTTACCTCATGCCTTTGACCAGCTCTTGCCAGATCATTGAGGTAGATGGACACTACTCCTTGTCAGACTGGAGAGTTGTCCTTAGTGCTTTGGTCTGCACAGGAATGTATGGAAGGAAGAGGGAGGCAGGCAGGCAGTGATCTCGGAGGTCTTTGGATGGACAGAGTTAGCAGCATCTGTTAGCCGTGGCTCATCTGGTTGGGATCCTCAGTCTCCAGCTCTTTGGGGCCCTGAGTTGCTGAGACATGCCCCCTTCTGCTGGGAAAGTACTGTCACTGAGAGCACCCTTGTGCCATTGCCCACATAGCCTTCCCTCGCTGGAGTCCTGTCCCAAGAAAAGTGTGCTGCTTTTCTGACTACAAAGTAGGACCTGCACTGATTAAAATGCAAGCCTCTGAATAAAATGATTCGACCCTTCTTGAGACTTTAACAATATTTGTATTTCATGTTAACATTTTGTTCATAGACACCTACACCACAGATGGGATTTTGGTGTCTATTCAGTCAAATATCATCCCTTCTTTGAGTAATTGATCATGATGTTCACCCCATGGAGCCATCAGGAAGGGTCTCACCAGCTGTACAGATGGGTCAAGGGTCCAGGTGAGGTGATGGGCCTGTACTGGGTCACCCTTATAGTAGGTTCTGGAGCCAGAATTTGCACCTTGGTCTGTCCTACTCCAGAGGCCACATTGTAAGCAGGAGACCATACCTTTAAGTCCAGTCTTTCACTGAACTGCCCTCTCCCACTGTAGTCCTGGAAATTGAACCCAGGGCCTTCACATTCAGCTATATCCCCACCCCTTTTAAAAAGTAATTTTAATGCCAGGCTTGGTGGCTCAAGCCTGTAATCCTAGCACTTGGGAGGCAGAGGCAGGAGGATTGCTGAGTTCCAGGTTTCCCTGGGCTATATAGTAAGTTCAGGGCCAGTCTGAACTATCAAGCAAGACCCTGTCTCAAAAAAATAATAATAATTTTAAGGGGCCAGGGATTTAGCTTAAGTGGTATCATACCTACACCTTGGGAGCACAAGGCCCCAAGTTTGATCCCTGGTACCACGCCAAAAAAAAAAAAATCTTGGTCTGAGGATTTAGCTCAGTGGTTCCAGCATCTGCCTGGCAAGCCAAGATCCCCAGTACCACATACCCCAATGCCAGGCATGGCAGCTCAATGCCTGTAATCCCAGCACTCAGAAGGGAAAGGCAGAAGGATCACCTGGGCTACATAGTGAGTTCAGAGCCAGCCTGAACCACAAAGTAAGACCCTGTCTTAGAACAACAATAACAAAAAAAAAAAATTAAAATTTTTGAAGTAGGCATTTACTAAATCAGTAAATCGTTCAGACTGGACTCAAGCTTGCCATCTGTCCTCCTACGCCAGCCTTCTAGAGTGCTGAAATTATAGGTGTCATTCTGTTGAGGGCTCTTGGCCTCAATTCATAGAAATTGTGCCAGCTTAGCCCGAAGGCATTTTTGTGATTGATAGATGGGTATCTTGCAGATCCTACTGGGAAGGATATAGCTGGACCATGTTGAAAATGATTTGAAACAGTTTTGTTGGCCATCTTTTCCTGTGCCATTTCTGTTTCTACTTGCTAAAGCCAGGCCACCCTGCTTCTGTGTGTGTGTCACCATTCACAGAGCTACCCAGGATGGGGGCCGACTTCCAGCACTTCATTCTGCCCTCCTTGAAAGCAGCTGGGGAGGGAAGAGAAACTCTGTTCAGTGAGATCTGCCTCAAGCCTGAGGCCCAGCTTTAAAGAGAGATGCAGAAAGAAGCTGGGAACTGACTCTGAAGTTAGAGGTCCTAGTCCAGAGAAGCACGCAGCAGCCTGGGACCAGGGCTCTGCAAAGCCCAGTTGGGCAGTGGAGCAAGTCTGCTACGTGGGAGTGAGCTCTGTGCCTTCCCTGCTGGTGCTGATGGGGTATGGAGTACAGCTGGAGGGAAAGGCTGGGCCTGGTGCTGTGGATTTCCTCCCGTGGCCTTGTCCTCGTGGAGGAGATGCCTGCATTTCTCAGCAGTTGTTTTCATGTGAATTCCCTCAGAGAAGGCCTTCTGCATTTTGGATTAATTGGATTAAATAAAATGCTATTAGAATTCATCTGTGGATTTTGTTTTTTTGCCAAGTTGCTTAATAGACTTTTTAGAGTGGGTGTAGGTTCATAGCAAAACTGGGCAGAAAGCAGAGCAAGTGGTGAGAGTGGCCTGTGACTTCTCACTGCCCTGCCCCCTTTGGCGCCTGGCACATGGGAGGACATTATTACAGTGGCCAAGCCTGTGTTGACACAGCATTTTCCTGAGCCTGTGGTTTCTGGGAGGACCCACACGTGTTGGAGATCTGTGGGTTTGGACAGGTGCATAATGGTAGTGTGCAGCATGACAGTCCTACACAGAGTGGTTTGACTGCTCCAGGTCCCCTGTGCGCTGCCCGCTACCTCCCCCTGCCATGTCTTCTGCATGCACTCACCTTGAACTATCTCTGTCTCCAGTGACAGCCTTTCCAGAATGTCAGACAAGTGGTGAAAGAGGATGGGGTCACAGAGGAGAGAGGGACTTCTTCCACTTAGTAATATGCATTAAAGATGGCTCCATTGTCTAGCTCATCTCTTTTTGCCATTGAGAAATATTTCATTTTCCAGATGTACTATAATTTCTCTCTTCACCTACTAAGTGACCTTTTGGTTGCTTCCAAGTTTCGGCAGTTAGGAATAAAGCTGCTATAAATACAGACATTGCTTGTTTAATGACCAGGTTAGAACCCTGTGATTAGGTCATTAATTGAAATGTTGCTAAAAGAGGGGCTGGAGGGTTAGCTCAGTGGTTCCGGCGCCTGCCTCGCAAGCGCAAGGTCCTGAGTTCAATCCCCGATAATCACATACAGTGCTGGGCGTGGAGACTCACACCCACCAGCAATCAATACCACATACCATAGTGCCGGGTGTGGTGGCTCATGCCTGTAATCCCAGCACTCAGGAGGCAGAGACAGGAGGATTGCTGAGTTCGAGGTTTGCCTGGGCTACATAGTGAGCTCAGAGCTAGCCTGAACTACAAAGCAAGAGCCTGTCTCAAAAAAAAAAAAAAATGTTGCTAAAAGAGGAATTGTGTATAGTAGTATGTACATTATATTCAGAACAAAGAAGGGGTCCAAAGAAACTCCAATTTGATGCCTTTGCTTTTTTTATTTGTGTAATTCTTTTTTTTTTTTTTTGAGACAGGGTCTCGCTTTGTAGTTCAGGCTAGCTCTGAGCTCACTATGTAGCCTAGGCAAGCTTCGAACTCAGCAATCCTCCTGTCTCTGCCTCCCGAGTGCTGGGATTACAGGCGTGAGCCACCCCGCCCAGTTTTCTTTTTTTTTTATACTGGGGATCAAACTCAGGACCTTGGGCTTGCCAGGCAAACACAGAACCACTGAGCTACAACCCTGGCCCATATTTGTGTAATTCTTACATGTAATGTAATGTATAACAGAACATAAAACTACAGTACTGAACATCATAATTAGCAAAAGTCAAAGTACTATATAAATGAAATGAACTGTACAAGAAAAAGGACACTAAGGCTCTGTCAATAAGATGCATGGAATTATATAAAATAAAGATGGCTCACAGGTGCAAGTGGTGGGTCATAAGTTGGAACAGTGCGCCTCGGTTGTAAGTCCCAACAGTCATTAAACAGGTTATTAGGGCCAGAGGGTTAGCTCTGTGGTTCCGGCGCCTGCCTCACAAGCGCAAAGTCCTGAGTTCGATCCCTGGTAACCACATACAATGTTGGACATGGAGACTCACGCCCACCAGCGATCAATACCACATACCACAGTGCCGGGTGTGGTAGCTCACACCTGTAATCCCAGCACGCGGGAGGCAGAGGCAGGAGGAATGCTGAGTTCAAGGCTTGCCTGAGCTACATAGTGAGCTCAGGGCCAGCCTGAACTACAAAGCGAGATCCTGTCTCAAAAGAAAACAAAAAAACAGGTCATTAAATGAGGACTATCCGTATCCACATTCAGGTTTTTAGATAAACATTTTCAGCACACCTGGTAATGTTCAGAACTGTGATTACTAGATTGAATAGTAGAGTATGTATGTGTGTATTTACTTATGTAAGTATCTTGCTAGGCAAGCACTCAGTCACTGACCACTTTACTTTTTGTTTGTTTGAGACAGAGTCTCACTAAGCTTTTCAGGCTCCACTCAGTCTTAAGATACTCCTGGTCTCGTGCAGCTGAGATTGCAGGGATGTGCCAGCAGTGAGCAGAAATGCTTGTTTTCCCACCCTCACTAGGATTTCCTGCTATTATAGATACTGGCTGTTGGAATTGGATTTTAGTGGAATTTTTTTTGTTTTTACATGTGTGTGTGTATATAGCTCACACAGAGTCTGAAGGAAGAGGCAGGTGATGATGAATGGATGAGAAATACAGTCAAGAGGAAGCTGAAAGAGTGGCATATGTGCCCTGAGGGGCAGGACAGATTCACTGAAACAGTTCTTAGGCACATAGGACTCTTGGTTGAAGAGATACTGTAGTTAGGTTGGTAGTAGATGCAGGAGAGCGGATGTCAGTAGCTGGGCCATTGTGGTGGTCCTGGGAAACATAGGACCAAGTGGTTTCCTAGAGATTGCTTTCTTTCTGTGCTCTCTTCAGCAGTCCGTGAGTACCTGTCATGGTTTAGCTTGTTGTCATCCTGGTTGATTTGGGAGCCACCCAGGGCTGTGTGTGTGTCTGGGTGGGTCATACACATGTGATGTTGGGGTCTACATCTGGCTTCTTCCTCTCTAGTGCTGTTCCCTTGCTCTTAGCTCAGGGTGCTATGAACTAAGCCTCTTTACTCTGCCTGCCATTTCACCAGGGTATTTTTTTCTTGCAAACAACCAGCCATGGACTGAATCCTCCCAAATCATGAGCCAAATTAAACTTTTGCTCCTTTAAGTTGGGTCGTGTGTGTGTGTGTGTGTGTGTGTGTGTGTTAGGAAGTGTGTTGCAGTCCTAGAAAAGCTGAATATCAAAATCCCTCTGTCTGCTCCACTGTTGTGCTTCCTTTTGAGTTCCTCCCAGGGTCCTCTTGGTAGGCTTAGGAGCTGTGGTCTTTTCCCTGTGCCTTATTTGGAGGTTCCTGTCCCTCCAAGCCTTGAACTGTCTTGTACATTCTAAATTCATGAGCCCCAAAGTGTTTTAGTACCAGCCCTGGAAACTTCAGTGCTCTGCTGTGGTCGCCATCACCCTAGCCACTGGCTGTGGTGTCCTTGGTCCAGGTGCTTTCCTGTGAGATTGGGAGTGGGATCCACCGTGAGGTCTGTCCTGGCTCCTCGTCAGCAGGGGTGTGTGGGTGACTTGGAGCTTGCCAGGATCTTGATGGCTACTTCAGAGTTTCTTCAAGTTACTTAATTTTCAAATGTTACCTGCTTGTTGCTGCATCTCTAGGTAAAAGCTTTTCTCAGCCTCTATTCATACTAAGTAGTTTCCTCCTCTCTAGTAACTGTGATTTTTAGGTACTTCGATTTTGATGAGAATGCAGACTGAAGCCTGAGGAGTTTGTGGTCCTTTGATACCAACTTCTCATTTGACCCCAGGATATAAAGTGTATTTTACAGATAGAAGACCAATATGTTAGAAATACATACTTCCAGAGCTGTAAATCTGCTATTGATACATTTGGTTATTTTCTTTCTTTGCCATATGGTATGCGAATGCAGAGATCTGAAGTATTTTATTTTGAAAATACTTGCTGTGATGTCAGATGACAGAGCAGTGATGCTGAACTTGCCCTGGCACAGGGACCTGTCCTACAGCTTTCTGAGACTTTTCTTCTGGATAAGTAACATCCATCAAAACAGTCATTATATTGTTTACTAGATTTAAAATATAACAACTACACTGGTATAGAAAAACCATATTAGTAATAATTGAACGCATGCAGGCATTTTATATAACTCCAGTTCTAGCAAATAACACGTGCCACTGCACCTTCATTACTGGTGAGAGACTGTCCTCTTTGCAGCAGCAGAGCCACCAGTTGAGTAGGTATGCCCATTTAGGACAAGAAAAAATGCTGACAGTTCTCTTTAGGCTTTCTTCTCTTTGTAATGTATCAACCAAAATTAAAGGAAATCCTAAAGAAAACTCACTTTTATTAATTATAATAAAGGATACTAAAGTAATATAATCTGTAGTCAAATGGTTGTTTGCTAAGTAGTGGTCCTTGTTCACAGGACCTACATGTGCTTTAGAAAAGTTGAGATCAGGATAGGAACCTAGGAATTGGTAGGTATCTTAATGACATAGTGATCCCTGAACTTTGACACAGGTAGCTAATAAAAGGTCCTGTATAAGAATAAGGAAAATTATGGTTACGGTAGGCAAGACTTAAGGGTGAAGAGTCAATTTGATCTCATCACTGATGTTCCCTCATTGGACATGTACTGGACCCCTTTAAAAGTGTTCAGTGTCCAATGAGAAAATAGGTGAAGGATAATTTTATACCCTAATAAGTAAGTATAAGTGCAAAGACCAGGTGTGGTAGAAGAGTTGTAGTGGTTAGCTGTGTGGCGGAACATCCTGGTTGAGGTTGGGGATAAAAAAATTACAGGGGGCCAGGAGTGGTGGCTCACGCCTATAATCCCAGCACTCGGGAGGCAGAGACAGGAGGATTGCTGAGTTCAAGGCTTGCCTGGGCTACATAGTGAGCTCAGAGCCAGCCTGAACTACAAAGTGAGACCCTATCTCAAAAAAAAAAAAAAACACACCACAGGGGAGGGCACTGGGGATTTAGCTCAAGTGGTACCGTGCCTACCTTGGAAGCACAAGGACCCGAGTTCAATCCCCGGTACTGAAAAAAAAAAAAAGTATAAAAAAATCACAGGGGAAAAGATGCCACAGTGGAGTTGGAAGAGATATTTGATAGTTGTCTGACAAAGGAAAGGGAAGTTGGTGGTTCAGGGTGTCAGGCGGAAGATGCAGAGCCAAGGGCAGAGACTCATTATCTCTCCTGTAAAAACAACTGTTGGTTTCTATTATGCTGCTTGGGGACCTGGCTGGTGGGGGCCTTGCATGTGTCAGGATTGCTGCTTTTTGGAAGACTCTTCCTTTTAGGGGGTGGAGTCATAGAAGGGTTGGTCCTGATCACATGTGCAGCCTGAGCCATTGCTCTGTGGAGAATGGAGTCCCTGTGGGGGCGGATCAGGGTGTGTGCAGGTGCATCTTTGGGCAACAGCTGAGAACTGTACCAGCCCAGGCACTCACACACTTGTGAATGCCAGCTTTATCCTTTGAAGGTGTGATCTCAGCAGTGCCACCATCCCCTGGGAAGCTGTGGAATTATATTGTGGTTATGTCCTAAAGTACCCTTTTTTCTTGATGTCTATCTATAAGGAGTTTTCCTGTAAAGTCTTTTCAGTATGTCTGAATTTTTCATTTTTAATTTGGAATTTCTTCTTGAAAAATGTTTTCATGACTAAAATACAGGCCTACCAAGAGAATGAATGCTGCAGGTTGAAAATCCGTCTAAATGCTTAGGATCAGTAACATTTTGGCTTTCAGATATTCTTCAGGTTCTAAAATACTTGGCATATACATAATGAGGCATCTTGGGGATGGGGGCCCAAGTATAAACAAGAAATTTGTATGTAGTACACCTTATAGTGTTAAGGTAGCATACTGGACATCAAACTCAGGACCTTGTGCTTGCCAGGCAGATGCAACGCCACTGAGCTATGTCCCCAGCTACCCTAAAGGTAATTTGATACAGTGTTTTTAGTGTGTCTGTAACCCATTGCCAGTAGAAAACACATTTGTGGAGTTTCCCGCTTGTGGTGTCATGACAGTGCTCAAAAACTTGGATTTCCAAGCATTTTGGATTTCAGATTTTTTGATGAGATGTTCAAATCTGTATTATGATTTAATGTCTTCTGTTACCCCCACCTACTCCCCATGTATGAATATATGCATTGGCCACAAGTGAAAATTAGTTTCCTTAGAAAGGGTAAAATGCCTACCAGTTAGAGCACTGTTTTTAGTAGTGCAGCAGAAGTGAGCACTGGAGTGTTCTCAGTAGTATCATCACCTCAGGAATATGTGTGCATTCTTCGAAGGAAAAACTTCCAGGTCACAGTAGTCCCTTAAATTTTTTTTTTTTTTTTTTTTTTTTTTTTTTTTTTTTTTTTTTTTTTTTTTTTTTTTTTTTTTTTTTTTGCTTTTTGAGACAGGGTCTCGCTTTGTACCTTAAATTTTTTATATTGAGACAAGGTCTCACTAAGTCACTGAGTTGCCCAAGCTGGGCTTGAACTTGTGATACTGTTGTTTTAGCTTCCCAGAGTGCTAGAATTATGGGTCATGTCCTGCTGTGCCTAACCTAGTACTGTTTTTTTTGTTTTGTTTTGTTTTGTATTTATGTGTAATTGGACTGCTGCTTCCAAGCAGAATATGGTAAGTTGGACTGGATTTGTCCTCTTGCTTTAAGCAGTAAAACATAGAGGGCTAGAGATTTAGCTCAGTGGTTCTGGCGCCTGCCTAGCAAGCACAGGGTCCTGAGTTCGATCCCTGGTAACTACACACACCAATACCCGGTGTAGTGACTCACGCCCACCAGCAATCAGTGCCACACACCACAGTGCTGGGTGTGGTGGCTCAAGCCTGTAACCCCAGCACTCGGAAGGCAGAGGCAGGAGGATTGCTGAGTTTGAGGCTTGCCTGGGCTACACAGTGAGCTCAGGGCCAGCCTGAACTACAAAGCGAGACCCTGTCTTTAAAAAAATATATAAAATTAAATTAAACATAGGGCAAAATGTACCAAATAGTACTTTTGTATTACTGGGCTGTGACAGGCAGGAGAAAAGACTCCCTGGGACTGTTTACACCCACCTTCTGCAGAAAGTTTGTAGGGCATAGTTATAACAGAGGCTAATGATTTCCTTGACTTGAAGAGACCTAGATAAGACCTTATGGTGGCCAGTGTGCATTTGTGGGTATGGAGTCCTGAGAGGGGAGCAGTATGGAATACATGTGTCTTCTGTAGGCCACAGCTGAGTCCTGAGGAGCACATGTGTGGCAGGAAGCCATATGACTCTGAGAATAGGGCCCAGGCTGTGAATTCAGACAAGGGCTCAGTAGGCCAGAGTGGCAACTCTAGGGATGCACAAGACCCTGGAGAGCAGGCCCAGGAAGGTTGTCAGGAGTAGAGCTACCTTACAAGTCTTACAGCCGAACCTTAAAAGGACCAGACTTCCCAAACATCCCAGCAGTGGTCTACAGTTATGCTCAAGTGTTGGAAGGAATGAAAACATGTCCAGCACCTAACAAGGTGTAAGTGGTACAATGTCTCTTAGTTGGAAGCTAGCAGGCATGCAAAGAAGTCATGACTAGTGTAGACTGGGGAGAAAGATCCACAAGCAGAAACAACACAAATGGTGGAGTTAGTGGGTTAGGATGTTGTCACAAGTCATTGCTGCATTGCATGTGTTCAGGAAGACAGAGGAAAGCATCAGTATGGTAAGAAGACACTCCGAAGAAAACCCAAAGTGAACACTTGGAGTTGCAGAATATACTGTCTGAGATGAAGAATACGCTCAATGAGGATTGCCAGCAGGTTAGATATTGCTGAAGAAAAGGTGACTGAACTTGAAGAAACAACAGTAGAAAGGATCCAGAAGGAACTGTGAGAAAGAAGGACTGAAATTTAAAATTAAAAAATGAACACAGGAGCTCATTGTATTGAGGGTCTCACTCTCTGGTCCATGCTGACTCCAGACTCCTGTACTTAATGATCCTCTCTCTCCTGGCCTGCAGAGTAGCTGGGACTCCTCATGCACACCACCTCACTTTGGTGAGCCTTGTGGGCCGTCTTTTGCAGTGCTGTGGTGTGGATCTGTGTGAACAGCAACCAGAGCAGACCTTTGGTTCTTGCCACTGGGCCAGCCCATCCTGTGTCTGGTGGGCCTGTTGTTGGCCTGACTTTTACCACTCCTCTCAGTGTCCCCAAGTCTGACTGCTCTCCTTCTTCCTGGGCTCTAACAGATCCGGAAGCACCTCATCTCCTCTCTGCCTCTGGAGCTGCCCTCAGCAAGTAATTTACCTTGTCTCTCCAGAGCTCGTGTTCCATACAGCTAACTATCCTTTTAAGATGGAAGAAGGAACCAAAGCCAGGTGGCTGCTCCTGCCTACCCTCCTGCTCTGCACACTAACAGGCTCCATCCTTGGATGTATCTAATTTTATATACTCCTCTTAAAATGCTGCCATTGGCTGTGTATGACAGAACACACTTGTAGCCCAGGTACTCAGGAGGCTAAGGCAGGAGGATTGCTTGAGACCAGAAATTTGTGGCTCTTGTTCCTGCCTCATAAGCACAAGGTCCTGAGTTCCCTGATACCAGAAATTAGAATAATAATTTGAGGATAGCCAGGGTAACCATGAAACCCTCCCTCAAAACAAAAATAGAAACAAACAGTCCTAGTCCATATCCTTTCAAAGTATTTTCTTCATGGATGAACACCAAATTTGACTTTGTCTGAGTTTGTGTTTACTGTGTTCTATATGCCACGTCCCCATTGTCTGTCCTACAAGGCCTGAGATAAAATAGATGTCAGGCATTTATAGACATGTCTTTCTTGGTCCAGAACTGTGCTTCATGGTCTGTTCAGGGACCCAGGTGCTGCCCTTATCCTTCTGTTCCATACCTTACACCTGGCCCCAGTCTCTGCAATCTTGTGCACTCTGGCTTCCTGTGTCCCTGGTGTAGGCCACTGCCAGCTCTCAGCCTGCATTCCTTCAGCACTTTGTCTCCTGCCTTTTCCTCACCCACCCGGCCATCTGACCTGCCATTCCAGGGCCTTTCTGCTTGCTGTGAGCAAGGTTTTTCCAAGGTTGTCTGTGGCGTGCCAGAGAGCTCAGTCACTTCCTCACCCTGAGTAAAAGGGCACTGTTTCCAGCACTCTTTTCTGCATTATATTTTCCTCCTTGTCTAATGTTGTATGTTTTGCTCATTTACTTTATGTGTTGTTTTTGTCTTTGATGAGAATATTAGCCCCTCAAGAGCACAGATCTCTGCTTATTTATCAGTGTGCCCAGTGCCTTTGAAAGTGCTGGACCCAGTTAAGTATAGAAAAATCTGAAATTATGAATACTCCAGAACCTGAAAGTCTTGAGTGCCGATACAATGCCACTAGTGCAAGTTTCCATGACTGAGCTCATGTGATGAGGTGCAGTCAAAATGCAGGCGCTCTTAAAATGTTGTATACAGTGACCTTCAGTATCTGTGCATAGTAAGGTGTGTAAAAAACAGAATTTCTAGGAATGTAAGTTTTGAGTGCCACCCTTAAACGGGACTAAATCATTTGGATAAGGGATGCTGCTGCTGCAGTGAGCAAAAGTAGGGTGCTGAGCAGAGCATCTCCACCCAGATGCTTCTGGAAGGAGCCCTGCACTTCCTTCTGTGGTCGCCAGTCGGCTGTGTGGTCTGAAGGTTGTAGTTGTTCTGTCAGAGAGGGGCAAGGGAAGAGAGATGACTTTCTGCAGAGGAAATCAGTGTTAGATTTTTGTTTGCTTTGTCCTGTTTTTACAGCGCAGAGTCAGTCCTGAGGATCGATCCCAGGGCCTTTACAGCCTCTTTTTAATTCTCTGAGACAGGCTCTTGTCAAGTTACCTAGGCTAAGCTCAAATCTGCAGTCCTCCCACCTCAGCTTCCTAGAGTGCTGGGATGTACACCTGAGCCAGAACACCTAGCACATGAGTTTTGAGGTTGTAATTTAGACTTTTCAGATCTACAGGAGCAAAGCAAGAGGTCTGCTGTCCTTCACTCTGGTTTGCTGGGACACGGTGAAGTTGAGGGTGGGGACCTGTCTGCTCAGTCCTCTCCCTTGGCATACTGGATGGCTGCCTCACATGCTGCTGGACCGTACCTGCCAGGACCCCAGGACTTGTAGCTGTGCCGGGTGCATGTGGTTCTGACCACTGATTTGCACCAGAGTAAGAATGTGTGAAAGCCTTTGACACTGCGTGCAGTTGATCCCTCATCACTTGTCCCTTGTGTGCGAAAGAACCCACTGCCATCATGAAGCTTGAGGGCCACTTGAGCCACTGTTGGTGACAGAACGGAGAGCTGTGAGACTAAGGGAAGAGTGTAGGAGCCAGCAGCAGTGATTGGAACCTTTGCAAAGCTGCTTTGGTCTTGCTGTGGGTCCTGCCCCTGGCAGTGTCCCTCATTAGGCATGAGGGGACCATTCATGTTATCTGGGTTAAAATCTCGAGCCTCTGCTTGTTGGCCTTGGGACTTTAGGCCATTTCCAAACTCATAAGCCCTGGCTTTTTTTCCTGTGTGCTTTTTTTTTTTTTTTGAGACAGGGTTTCGCTTTGTAGTTCAGGCTGGCCCTGAGCTCACTATGTAGCCCAGGCAAGCCTTGAACTCAGCAATCCTCCTGTCTCTGCCTCCCGAGTGCTGGGATTACAGGGTGAGCCACCATGCCCGGCACTGTGGTATGCAGTATTGATTGTTGGTGGGTGTGAGTCTCCCCGCCCAGCATTGTATGTGGTTTCTGGGGATCAAACTCAGGGCCTTGCGCTTGTGAGGCAGGCGCCGGAACCACTGAGCTAACCCTCCGGCCCTCCTATGTGCTATTTCTAAGACTAATTTTACTTTCAGGTAGCTCAGTAATCTTTGGAGAAGATCCAGGATTGTGATCTGGCCTCTTCCTCAGCACCGCCCCACCCCCCTTCATCCCGAAGTTTAGGATCAGGTAGCTGGAGATGATGCTTATTTTTAAACCTGGACGGGGACTGGGTCTCAAATGTCTGATAGCCTTCGTGCTCAGCGTGGGATCCAGAACATGGACAGCCTGCATCAGCAATGGCCTGAGCAGAACTGACACCCAAGTGGAAGCCCGTGGGTGGGCCCTAGTATCTTCAAGACCTGTTAATGGAGAGTTGTTTTGAAAATTGAAGTTGGCCGTTTCTTCTGGGCGGAGTGAACCTTGGAGAAGTCTAAGTGAAGGGCTACACAGACAACTTCTGACTCCCACAAAGATTTTCTATATGACATTACTATTTTATTTGAAGTATTGTGACTTTCTAAAGCACTAGTTTCAGTTTTATTCAACAAGGTTTCTATTTTATGGTTCTCTACATAAACATACATGTGCATTTTATTTTAGAACTAAGTATATTTTTAAACAATCTTGGATTTATGGATCAGGTTTTGAAAACAGAATTTTTTTTTCTGTTCCAGACGCCTTTTAGTTTTGGCATGAATCATAGGACACCACCCTACCCCGCTGGGGATTATTGTCTTCTGTGCAGAAGTGAACGGAAAGACTCTTCATTCTTAGAGAGTGGAGTTAAGACTGCGAGCAAACTGGCCCTTTCCATGGCTCCCAAGGGCAACAGCGTGCTGCGCCTGCCGCTGTGGGTGTGCCCGGACTGCCGGAGGACCGTGGAGAAGGAGGAGAGGCACGGCGGCCTTGACCAGCCGGTGAGTGGCTGCCAGTGAGCGGGCACGGTGTGCCTCCCTGTGGGCTGTAGCTCACTGGCAGCAGAAAGGAAGGAGTGCATCTGCTGCAGGGGGCTCCATACACTGCTCTCTGCGTGTCCCTCCTGGCCACTGCTGGCCATGCCTGACAGCCAGCTGGCAGTCCATGGTGTGTTTTGGCTTTGTTAGTTTGGGCTCAGGATTTTGTGGAGGAAGCACTTTCCTGAGGAGCTAGCAAGCCTTTCATGTGTTTGGTTCTAGACAGTTCCATTTGCTGGAAATACCTGGAATTCTCTCCCAGCTGCAGTTCTGTAGCTAGGTTTCCTTCCCCCGTTTCCTCCAGACCATGATAGCTTTGCTTAGCTCAGCGTAACAGAGGAAACCTGGAGGCTATTCAGCCTGCAAGAGACCACAGTCTTTACCTGACCTTTGACCCACATTGGGGGACACTTCCAAATCTGTCTGGGTTCTAGAGTTGGCTTGTGCTACCACAAACAGCCCAACTTTCAAGTTCTTCTGTTTTCTTTGATTTCTGCCACAGGTAACCTGTTTTGGCTCTGCCTTCTGACCCCTTGCTATAGGTAGCCAGTAACAAGTAGTTGATGCTGCCTTGTTTCCTAACTGAGTCTGCTTTCCAGCGAGGCCCCGTAACAGTGTAAGGAGTGCTTGGCTGCTGTGTGGATAGCTCTCCACTTCCTCACATTGGCCAGGGGCTCTGGAGAGTGCATGCCAGCCCTGGTGCCAGGTCTCGTATACTCTCAGAGCAGCCCTCTCATCCCATTGCTATGAATCCCCTTCCACCAGTCCCTATTTCCTACATTATTCCTCTTCCTCAGACTTGCTTCTAACATACCTTATTATTTTACCTGTTCATTTTGTCTTTCTTCTTTACTGGCATAAAGCTCTGAGAAGATAACTATTCTTGTGCATATTTGAATTAATGAATGGGTAAGTAGATGAACAAAGCAAGTGACTTTAGAGGGCAGGGAGAGCATAGTCAGCCTGAAGTTTTCATCCCCTCAGGTCTTTTCTCTAATCATTTTTCACATGATAGAAGCTTTTTTTTTGCTTTTTATTTTATGTGTGTATACTGGACTTTATTCCTTTGCCTTCAGATTTCAGCCCTCCTGCCGAGGTCCTTGGTCAGCCTGTTCTGTGCTAAGGCCGCACCTTGCCTTGGGACCCTCATTCTTCTGGGGCTGTGTGCTGGGGACAGTCTTCTGCCCAGCAGACTTGTTCTTCTCACCCAAAGCAACAGCCTTGGCTGCCACTGAGACGCAGTGCTGGCCATTGTGCATGCAGACACCTGCAGCTTTTGCCGGCCAACCTTCATAGTAAGGCTGGTTTAAAATTGGGGGCTCTTGGGCCGGAGGGTTAGCTCAGTGGTTCCGGCGCCTGCCTCGCAAGCGCAAGGTCCTGAGTTAGATCTCCGGAAACCACATATAATGCTGGACCCGTGGAGACTCACGCCCACCAGCAATCAATACCGCATACCACAGTGCCGGGCGTGGTGGCTCACGCCTGTCATCCCAGCTCTCGGAAGGCAGAGACAAGAGGATTGCTGAGTTCGCGGCGGCTTGCCTGGGCTACAAAGTGAGCTCCGGGCCAGCCTGAACTACAAAGCGAGACCCTGTCTCAAAAAAAAAAAAAAAATTGGGGGCTCTTGAGAGGATTGGGAATGTAACTCAGTAAGAAGACCCTGGGTTCAACCCCTACTACTGTTTAAGAAACAAAAAAGCAACAGTTCAGATATAGCAGTTTATCCATTTCCCATTCCCCAGGTAACTAATGGCCCTTTGGGTTTTCTCCACATTTGTGCTCTTTGGAAAAGAACTGCTGTGAATACTTTTGTACATGTCTTTTTACATATTGCTGCATTGGTTTGCTGGAATTTTGTTAAAGCTTTGCATCTGTGCCTAGGGAAGCTGAGAAAGACTGTAGTCTTTTTTGTCTTATAATGTCCTTGAGGGGTTCATAAAACAAGTTGAGGTATGTCTTTTGTTCCTCTTCTTTCTGGGAGGATATATAGAATATACATTGCTATTTCTCCCTCAAACATTAATCTTGCTTTTGCTTCTTTTGTTCTGTTTGGTCCCTACATTGTGTAGGAAGTGCCAGGCGGGGACTAACTGGGGCATCTGCCTGGGGGAGCCGTGTGAGTACTCTTTCCTTCTCTTTTGGCTTGTGTTATAACTTGCTTCTGGCTCCTGGGAGGTTGTGGGAATAGACTTGTGGTCAGAGTTTCCAGTGCTTAGCCCTGGGCTCACTGTGCTTGTTCACTCCTTTGTTCCTGCCATTTGGCCTCTGTGTTTTTTGGGGTTTTTTGGGCAGTACCAGGGATCAAACTCTTGAAAGCCCTTGTGCTTTCAAGATAGGTGCAGTACCACTTGAGCTAAATCCTCGGCCCCTGTGTGACTGACATGTGTCGCTTTTCCTTGGGGCTTGTTGCATCTCATCACAGTTCATCTGTTATTGGCTGCTTTGTGCTCCAGGACCCCCGGATGGGGTCTCATCGATTGCCTTAGGGTGGGAGCACCAAGTGCACTCCCTACCCCCACTGTGAGCCACCTCTTGCCCTCTAGTTGCCTAACCAGGCTTCTCCAAAGACCTCTTCTGTAGTGCCCCTTCCCAGCTCATGCTCTGCACATTGTCCTGCCTAGAAACCTAGTCTTCATGTCAAATGTCCAGTTTGACCCTAATGTCAAGTGACCTGCAGACCCTTAGGTCTGTGTCTTGCTTGATTGTCCTCTTTTATTTGTGTGGAAGTCAATCCCCAGGACCCTCTTCCACTGAGCCATGTCCCACGCCTTTTTATTTTGATGCAGTCTTGGCATGTTGCCCAGGCTGGTGTCCAGCTCATGTTCTTCCTCCTCAGCTTCCTGAGTAACTAGTGTGTTTTACTGTGCCCTGCTCTACTATCCTTTCTCGACTTGGTTCTCTGATACCATTGTGTATGTCTGGAGGTGTGAGTTCTGCCCATCTTCTCGAGTGGATAAGGTCTTTTCAGGTTAGTTTTGCTAGGTTCCATTTTTAGAAATTGTCAGCTGTCAGGACAGAGTTGTTTGTGGGATCTACTCAATTCCCTCCGTGTTTTTTTTTTGTTGTTGTTGTTGTTTTTTACTTTTTTTTTTTTTTTTTTGAGACAGGGTCTCTTTCTGTAGTTCAGGCTGGCTCTGAGCTCACTATGGAGCCCAGGCAAGCTTCGAACTCAGCAATCCTCCTGCCTCTGCCTCCTGAGTGCTGGGATGACAGGCATGAGCCACCACGCCCGGCCCCTCCGTGTTTATAGATAAGATTTTTTAAAATTTCTTAATATTTGTGCTTTTAAGCCAGGTATTTTAGGAGTTTGTCATTGTCTTTTCAAAGAAGCAGCTTTTAGCCGGGCATGGTGGCTTACGCCTGTAATCCCAGCACTTGGGAAGCAGAGGCAGAAGGATTTCTGTGAGTTCAAGGTTTGCCTGAACATAGTGAGTTCAGGGCCAGCCTGAACTACAAAGTAAGAAAAAAATAAAAAGAAGCAGCTTTTAATTTCTAAAATATCATTTCTTTTACTTTGTTTCATTAATTACTGCCCTTTTATATGCACATGTGTAGCGTACATTAGAAAAAGATACAGGGACATGGAAGAGAGCAGGACAAAGTGTGTTTCTTCCAATACCTGCCTCATCATCTCCCTTTAAGCCTTCCTTGCAGCCTGTCTCTCTCCAGGGCCCTGTGGTGTTGGTTAGAAGGGAACGGGGCTGGCAGCAGTGCCTTGAGCCACAGATTTGGTCTCCAGGTTCTCAGCTCTCCCAAAGGAAGGGGTGCCAGGCCGCAGACAGGTGCCATGTGGACAGCAGCTGTAGCACTTTCTAGGACTCTTCTGATGGGGCTGTGGCACCTGAGCCTCAGGTGCCAGGTATTCGGGGAAGTCGCATTCCTCTCCTAGGGGGAGCATACCACAGATGCTAGGAGGATACTTGCTGTTTACCTCTTGAGTTCTTCTTTATAATCCTGTGTCCTAGGGCATTCCTGTTCTGACCCCACCGGTGGCCTGTGGGAGCTCCCGCGGCCTCAGCTTTGCTGCTTTCCTCCCAGTGCTGTTTGGCAGGGTGCTCACTTGGTGTTTCTTTAAAGTTACTCTTCTGTTTGTCAATAACGGATTGAACCAGCACCCTTGCATTGAACTACATTCCTAGCCTTTTTACTTATTGTTTGAGCCAAAGTTGACCAGGTTGGGCTAAAACTTGGGTTTCTCCTGCCTCAGCCTCTCAGAGTGCTGGGCTTCCAGGAGGGTGCCACCACACCGGACTGTGACTGTGCTCTTAAAGTTTTCTGTTCTGTGTGTCTTTTTGCTCTCCATCTCCTGAAACTGCACTTGTGACTACCAGGTGAGCTTCCTGATTGTTCCTGTCTGGATCTTCCCTGCCCTGGGACCATCTGTGGCAGGTTGACCTGGCTTACAGCCTTCTCCCTCCTCCTACATCCTTTTGCTCCTCATCTCTGCAAGTTGGTTTCAGGCGTTCTTGTGCAGTCAGCAGAGGTAGACTTCATTTGGTCTCTGTTCAGTCTGTTTAATGTTGAAATTAGTTCCTGCCACTTTCCACTATTACTAGTGCATTTAGGGTTGTTTTCTGCTACCACAAATGTCAAAGGTGAATTGTCATGCTTACCAGCACCCCTGGCTCTAGAGCTGCCTTCCTGCTGGGCTGTTGCTCACCCTTTTGCTTCTGCTAGTTAGGCCACCCATGTGTCTAAATCTAGCATTGTATTTTGGCTTTTCAGGTCTTTTGAATTTTATAAAATACAATTACACGCTATGTAGTGTTATATCTGAAAGTGATAAATGATGTTGTTTCTTTATTTTCATTGTATACTCTTCACTGTTATGAATACTCTGCATTTTTGGTTGGCAGAGTTTGCCCTTTTTTATTGGTTTGAGTTCTCTAGAGGAGCGCAGTTGATAGAAAATCTATGTGAAGTCATGCAGAGTGATGTGTTCGGTTGGCAGCAGGGCCAGAGGTGAGGAGCCAGTGGAGGTCTAACTGCCACTCAGCCCAAGGAGCTGGAAGCTGCTTAGCAGGTAGGATCAAGGGTGCAGCCCCCAGCGGGGTCACAGGCCTGGACACTCCCTGAAGAGCTTCTTGTACTGACTGGCAAAGAAGCTGGAGGCTTGTGTCTGCAGATGACAAGAGCAAAAAGTCAGTCCACTCAGGGAGGCTGAAGACTCAAAAGCACACGAACCTCCTCTCCTTTTTTATTCCATCCAGTCTACAGGCCTCTAGGTTAGTAACTCACTGAGCATCCCTTGATTTAGTCAAGTGGATATACTGCGGCTAATGGTCATAGTCCCTCTCATGTCAGTTTGGCACCCAGGTACATCTCCTCAGACCACACTGTGCTTAAATTTAAGATACAGTAGCAGATTTGTAATTACACCTGACGTGATACAGTTATCCTGCATACAAAGAAAACTCATTATTCCCTCCCCAGAATGGAAGGTGATTCTGGGAATGCTTACTCTTCTCCTGACTTCCCACAGCTTAGCTTGTTGTCTGTAGCAGGTACCAACTAGACATCCACATCTCAGCAGTACTGACCTAGCAACCAGTGTCGTTACAAGCCCTCAGGGACTGATGAAGTTTGTAAGTTAAAAGTCTACTGTATTGAGCTGGAGATTTAGCTCAGTGTTTCCAGTGCCTGCCTCGCAAGCGCAAAGTCCTGAGTTCGATCCTGAGAACCACATACAATGCTGGGCATGGTGACTCACGCCCACCAGCAATCAAAACCACATAACACAGTGCCAGGCGTGGTAACTCACGCCTATAATCCCAGTACTCAAAACAGAGACAGGAGGATTGCTGAGTTTGAGGCTTGCCTGGGCTACATAGTGAGCTCAGGGCCAGCCTGAACTACAAAGCGAGACCCTGTCTCAAAAAAAAAAAAAAAGTTCTACTGTATTGTAAGACCTACATTATAATATTTAAATTGTGGGCCAGGGATATGGCAGTGTGCCTGCCTGGCAAGTGCAAGGTCCTAAGCTCCATCCTCAGTACTCCCACAAAAGAAAAAGAAAAAAGAAAAAAAATATATATATAAAAGCATGCAACGTACTTGAGATTCATAAGTGATACAGTGTCTCCATTTTCTTTGCAGTGAATACACTGTGTTTTAGTTTCTAGATTCTACCATGATGGAGCAATGCTCCTCGAGCACAGTTAACACATTCTGTTTCTAAAGGGAGGGAAGGAGTTCCTAAATTACAAGGGCTCGTGTAATTATCTGATTTCCTGTTAAGATCAGTAGCACTTTTTTTTTTTTTTGAGACAGGGTCTTGCTTTGTAGTTCAGGCTGACCCTCAGCTCACTGTGTAGCCCAGGCAAGCTTCAAACTCAGCAATCCTCCTGTCTCTGCCTCCCAAGTGCTGGGATGACAGGCGTGAGCCACCAGGCCCGGCTCTGGTATGTGGTATTGATTGCTGGTGGGCGTGAGTCACCACACCCAGCATTGTATGTGGTTACCGGGATTGAACTCAGGACCTTGCGCTTGCAAGGCAGGCACTGGAAGCACTGAGCTAAATCTCTGGTCCAAGATCAGTAGCACTTTTTTTTTTTTTTTTTTTTTGAGAAGAGTCTCGCTTTGTAGTTCAGGCTTTCTCAGAACTCACTATAGCCCAGGCAAGCCTGGAACTCAACAATCCTCCTGCCTCTGCCTCCCAAGTGCTGGGATTACAGACGTGAGCCACCACGCCTGGCACTGTGGTATGTGGTATTGATTGCTGGTGGGTGTGAGTCACCACGCATTGTATGTGGTTACCGGGATCGAACTCAGGACCTTGCACTTGTGAGGCAGGCGCTGGAACCACTGAGCTAAATCTCCGGCCCCTCTTTTTAAAGTAGCACTTTTAAAGATGAAAATTGTTTTCCTAAACAAAAATTAGTGACTAGAATGGCAATGTTTTTACTTTTTGCTAATATCTTTAATGTCTGATAATAGAAGAAAGTTAGATTTTCTCTTAAGTGCTTCTTTGTTCAATCTCTTGTGGTAGGTTGTTTTTGTTGTTTTGTTTTGTTTGTTCTTGTTTTTTGAGACAGGGTCTCACTTTGTAGTTCAGGCTGGCTTTGAGCTCACTATGTAGCCCAGGCAAGCCTCAAACTCAGCAATCCTCCTGCCTCTGCCTCCCAAGTGCTGGTATTTATAGGCATGTGCCACCATGCCTGGCATTGTGGTGTGTGGTACTGATTGCTGGTGAGTGTGAGCCACCATACTCAGTATTGTTGGGTGTGGTTACTGGGGATCAAACTCAGGATCTTGCGCTTGCTAGGCTCTGGAACCATTGAGCTAAATCTCCAGCCTACAGTTTATTTTTAATGGAGTAATTATGTTTGTTCTTTTCTGGCTTTACAAGTTCTTCAGTAAATGCATTCATTAATTCACTTAAGTGGGTTTTTTTTGTTTTTTTGGTTTTTTTGCTTTTTGAGACAGGGTCTCGCTTTGTAGTTCAGGCTGGCCCTGACCTGAGCTCACTATGGTGCCCAGGCAAGCTGCCACGAACTCAGCAATCCTCCTGTCTCTGCCTCCCAAGTGCTGGGATGACAGACGTGAGCCACCACGCCCAGCACTGTGGTATGCGGTATTGATTGCTGGTGGGCGTGAGTCTCCACGCCCAACACTGTATGTGGTTACCGGGGATTGAACTCAGGACCTTGCACTTGGGAGGCAGGCGCCGGAACCACTGAGCTAACCCTCCGGCCCTCACTTAAGTGTTTTTGTGGTACCGGGGATTGAACCCAAGCCTTTTGCACTGAGCTACACCCTCAGGCTTTTAAAATTTTTATCCTGAAACAGGGTTTTTCTAAGGTTCCCAGGCTAGGCTTGAACTGTGATCCTCCTGCCACAGTTTTCCAGATGGCTGGGATTCCAGGTGTGCACCATCATGGCTAGCTGTGTATACCATATTTTGATCATATCCATCCTTCTGTTATCCCCCTCACACTACTTTTCCCTCCCCATATTCCTTTTCTCTTGTCTAACAGTGGTCTCCCACCTATTTTCATGCCCCCCCCCCAACTTTCATACCTTTAAAAACAAAATCGCAACGCTAAGGAGAAACTGAATCTGTCTTACTTCACTTAATGGAATTATCTCCTCTTCCATCCATTTTTGTGCAAATGCCTATTTTATTTATGGCTGAAAGATAGATACTCCTTTGTTGATAAATACATTTTCTTTATTTGTTCATTGCTGGGCACCTAGACTGTTTCTGTATCTTGGCTGTTAAGAATTGTACTGCAGGGCCGGAGGGTTAGCTCAGTGGTTTCGGCGCCTGCCTCGCAAGCATAAGGACCTGAGTTCGATCCCCGGTTACCACATATAACGCTGGGCATGGTGGCTCACGCCTGTAATCCCAGCACTCGGGAGGCAGAGACGGGAGGATTGCTGAGTTCGCGGTGGCTTGCCTGGGCACCATAGTGAGCTCAGGGCCAGCCTGAACTACAAAGCAAGACCCTGTCTCCAAAAAGAAAAAAAAAAAAAAAAGAATTGTACTGCAATAAAATGGGTATGCAGATACAGTATACCTAGAGTATACTGACTTGAGTTACTTCTGGTATATATACCAAGGAGTGGGATAGCTGGTTCATACAGTGGCTTTCTTAGCTCTTCCAGCGCCCTCTCTAATCATTTCCGTAGTGACAATACTAATTTACATTCTTATGAGCAATGTAGAAATGTTCTTTCTTGCTGTGTCCTCACCAGTATTTGTTGTTTTTGGATTCTTGATGATATTCTGACTGGGGTGAGATGCTATCTCAAGTGTAGTTTTGATTTTCATTTTCCTACTGGCTGTATATGTTGAACATTTTTTTTTCATATACTTATTGACCATTTGTACTCCTCCTGAGAAGTGTCCGATTCATTTGGACATTTATTGATTGGGCTGGAGTATTTTGTTGGCCTTGAGTTCACAGTGATCCTCCTGAGTACTCAAATCACAGGTGTGTGCCATCATACCTGGCCGTTTGTTTTTTTAGTGGGTTTTTGTTTGTTTGTTTTAGTTCATGTACTCTGTTTGTTTTAGTTCATGTACTCTGGGTAGTAATCCTTTGTCAGAAAAGGAGCTGGCAAAGATTTTAGCCCATTTTTAGACTGCTTCTACTCTGTTGGTTGTTTCCTTTGCTATGCAGAGCCTTTTAATTTGGTATTGTCCCATTCTTTTTTTTTTTTTTTCAGCACCAGGGATTGAACTCAGGCCCTGGTTCTTCTGGCATAGGTGCAGTACCACATGAGCTAAATCCCCGGTTATAGTCCTTTTCTTGCTCTTGATTCTGGGTATTATTTCCGGTGCTACGAAGTCTATTCACGAAGTCTTTTCCCATGCTTAGGACTTTGAGTGTTTCCCTCTGTTTCCTTGTGACAGTTTCAAGTTTTATACATAGGTCTTTGATCCATTTTGAATTGATTTTTACACAAAGTAAGAAATAGGGATCTAGTTTAAATCTCCTACCTATGGATGTCCAGTTCCATGCATGTGCGCCCCCACCATTTGTTAAAGAGGCTGCCATTTCTCCCACATACATTTTTTTTGGCCCTTTTGTCAAGAAACAGAGGGCTCTGTGTGTGTGTGTGTGTGTGTGTGTGTGTGTGTGTTTCCGTGTCCTCTATTCCATTTCATTGGTCTGTCTATTTATGCCAATGCAATGCTTTTTTCTTTTTCACTATGGCTTTGTAGCATAACTTGAAATTGGCCATTGTGATACCTCCAGCCTTGATTTTTTTGCTATTCTGGTTCTTTTCTATTTCCGTATGAACTTTAGGATTATTTGTTTTCTAGTTCTGCTATAAAGAAGGTCATTGGGATTTTGATGGGAATTGTATTGACTCTGTAGATCACTTTCAGTAATGTGGCTATTTTATTTTATATATTATTTTTAATTTTTAATTTTGAGACAAGGTCTCACTCACTCTGTGAGGCTGGTCTTGAATTCGGAGCAATTCTTCTGGCACAGCCTCCCAAGTGCTGGGATTATAGCCATTTTGACCACATCAGGTGCTTTCAACATTATTAATTTTATTGATTCATGAACATGGATGGCTTTCCATCATCTAGTCCCTTCTTCACTTTTCTTAAATATTGTGGAGGTCTTTCGCCTTTTTAGTTAGGTTTCTATGTATTGTTTCCTGGGGTTTTTTCTTAGCTAGTTTATTACTGTTGTATAAAAAGGTACTGAAGCCGGGTGTGGTGGCTCACACCTGTAATCCCAGCACTCGGGAGGCAGAGGCAGGAGGATTGCTGAGTTCGCGGCAGCTTGCCTGGGCACCATAGTGAGCTCAGGGCCAGCCTGAACTACAACGCAAGACCCTGTCTCAAAAAGCAAAAAAAAAAAAAAAGAAAAATTTGTCTGTATTTAACCCATATCATGTTAGATTACCATATTTCAGGGCCTCAGTCACTGTAAGGCTGGGAGTCACTGTCCTGGACAGCACTGTTCTGCACCATTACTGATTGACTTTTCATATTAGAGCTACAACTTACCTGGAATTTAGATTAAAATTTTTGTATTTTTATATGAGGTAAAGGTCAGATTTACACTATAGTGATATGGAGTTGCAGTTTACTAGCAGCATTTATTGGCCACCTAAACTACTGGCCTCTGTATGCCAGCATCTGCCTCTAAGTGCTGTGGTCTATTCTGGTTTGTCCTTGTACCCATGGCACGACATCCTAATCAGTATACCCTTGTATGGAATTTCATACTCTGCCACTTCGTTCTCTTAAAAAATGTATTGATTGCCAGGCATGGTAGTACATCCCTCCCTGTAAAACCATCACTTGGGAAGCTGAGGCAGAAGGAGTGCTGTGAATTTGAAGCCAGCTTTGGCCACAGAGTGAGTTCAAGACAGCCTAAACTAGATAGCAAGACTGGATCCAAGAAACAAAAAAAAAAGTGTCTCCACTATTCTTGGCTCTCTGTATTTCTGTATAAATTAAAGATTATCTGGTTAACTTCCATTAAAAAATACCTGTTGAGAGCCAGGGCTTTAAGCTCAGTGGTTCTGGCGTCTGTCTTGCAAGTACAAGGTTCTGAGTTCGATCCCAGGTAACCACACACCATAGTGCCGGGTGTGAGGGCTCACACCTGTAATCCCAGCACTAGGAAGGCAGAGGCAGGAGAATTGCTGTGAGTTGGGAACTACCCTGGGCTGCATAGTGAGCTCAGGGCCAGGCTGAACTATAAACCGAGACTCTGCTGCCCCCCGCCCAAAAACCTGTTGAATTCTGACTACGATTGTATCAACTCTTGTCAGTAGGAGAAGAATTAACAGCTTAATATTAAGTCTTTGAATCCAGGAACATGGAATTTTTTACCCCTTCAATTAATGTTTGATATTTTTTTGTTACTTTATTGTGTTTTTGCCCTGAGATATAACTTCCCCTAGCTTTGCAGCAGCGTCTCCCTATTGCTAAGTTGCCTCAGTTAAGCTCAGGCTTGTCTTTCTCCTACCTCAGCCTTCCAGAGTGCTGGTTTGGCAGACTGCACTAACCACATCCTTTCTCTGTGCACATGTAGCATTGGCGATTGAACCAAGGTTTACTGTATCTTTAAAAAAAAAAAAGATTTACCTGCAGGTATTTTATTTATTTATTTATTTATTTATTTATTTTTTGAGACAGGATATTGCTTCGTAGTTCAGGCTGGCCCTGAGCTCACTATGTAGCCCAGGCAAGCCCGGAACTCAGCAATCCTCCTGTCTCTGCCTCCTGAGTGCTGGGATTACAGGGGTGAGCCACCAAGCCCACCTGGCACTGTGGTATGTGGTATTGATTGCTGGTGGGCGTGAGTCACCATGCCCAGCATTGTATGTGGTTCTGGGATCCAACTCAGGACCTTGTGCTTGTGAGGCAGGCGCTGGAACCATTGAGCTAAATCTCCGGCCCCAGGTATTTTATTTTTAAAAAGTTACTTTTTTATTTATTTAATGATACTTTTATTTATTTTGAGGATTGAACCTGGGCTGTGTCCCCAGACCTTTTAATTCTCAGACAAGGTTTTGCTCATTTGGTGAGTTACTCAGGCTTAGTTTGAGCTTGTGACCCTACTGCATCAGTACTTTATAAATATTTTGATATTGGGCTGGAGGGTTAGCTCAGTGGTTCCGGCGCCTGCCTCGCAAGCGCAAGGTCCTGAGTTCGATCCCTGGTAACCACATATAATGCTGGGTGTGGAGACACGCCCACCAATAATCAACACCGCATACCACAATGCCGGACATGGTGGCTCACGCCTGTAATCCCAGCACTCAGGAGGCAGGGACAGGAGGATTGCTGAGTTCGTGGTGGCTTGCCTGGGCACCATAGTGAGCTCAGGGCCAGCCTGAACTACAAAGCAAGACCCTGTCTCAAAAAAAAAAAAAAAAATTTGATACTGCTTAAATGCTACTCTTTACATTTTTTTCTAACTTTATTGGTATAAATGTTCTTTTTCATTTGTGAGTTAAATATCTCAGAAGCCCTACTTCTAAAAGTTGTGTAGGTCCTTGACCCTGTCTTCGTATTGAGTTTCCTGGTTTAAGAGCTGCATTCAGTTTACTGCCCCTCGGGTTACATTGCCCTTACATGGCTGGATTATGCAGTCCTCCTTCTGGGACTCCACACAGATAATCTCCTCAGCTGGAGCACTAGCACCCTTGTGCAGGACCAAGGGCAGAGACAAATGCAGAGCAGGGAGGACCTGCTTCTAGAGAACTTGAGGTCTGAGAGAGAAAGTTGATATGTGTGTAGCTGTGGTCCCAGCTGTTTGGGAGGCTGACCTGTGAGGGTCAGTTGAGCCCGGGATTTTGAGACCACCCTGGGCAACACAGTGAGACCAACTCAGAAACAAAACAGTGCAAAACAAAAGGTGAGGATGATAGAGTAAATGTCAGAGATTTAGGAAGAAGATTCTTGATACCTGGAAGAAAGAGAAAGCAGTAACTGGAGGGACATTCAGGGCTGGCAGGTTTGGGATTTGACTTGGCACTGCTGTTGTAGCAGTGGCCCTTTGTTACTATTTCATGCAGGCAGAAGACAGCAAATCCCTGGGTTAGACCGCCAGCTTCAGTCCTCTTGACATAGCAGCAGCCTGAGTAGGCATCACACACTGGTGCCCATGCCCCATTCCTGTGGCAGTGGCTTGAGCTTCTGCACAGCAGGCTTGTGCTGCAACTTGGGAACTTTGAGCCTCGACTCCAAGCAGGGAGCCAGTGTGCTCTTTTTCTCCCAGGATCAGTTCGCCTCCTGAGAGGACAGCCCGGCTTTGTAGCCTTGGCTAACACCACAAGACGTGGAGGAGCATGTGAGGCCAAGAAGATCTCTCCCAACTGGCACCCAGTAGACCCTAAATAAGTCATCAAGCCAGGTGTGATGGGCACATCCCAGCATTCTGGGAGCCAGGAACAGGAGGATCAAAAGTTCCAGCTCAGCCCAAGCAACTTAGCAAGACTGTCTGAGAATAAAAAAAAAAATTAAAGAGGGCCAGAGATTTAGCTCAGTGGTTCCAGCGCCTGCCTCACAAGCAGAAGGTCCTGAGTTCGATCCCGGTAACCACATACAATGCTGGGCATGGTAACTGAGGCTCACCAGCAATCAATAAAATCAATACCACATACCACAGTGCTGGGCGCGGTGGCTCATGCTTGTCATCTCTGCCTCGGGAGGCAGAGACAGGAGGATTGCTGAGATCCGGGCTTGCCTGGGCTACATAGTGAGCTCAGGGCCAGCCTGAACTACAAAGCGAGACCCTGTCTCAAAAAAAAAAAAAAATTAAAGATGGGCTGCAGATGTAGTTTGATGCAAAAGCCTTGGGTTCAGCCTGAGTACCCCCTTCCCGCAAAAATAAGACCTCAAGAAAAAAAAATGATGTTATGATTGTGGTGACAGAGAGCTGGTGGTGGGTTTGACTGGTTGACATTGGAGGAAGGGTACCAAGGGGATAAGGCCTGTGAATGGGGTGGGGACACTGGTCCTGGGGAGAGGTCCGCCACCTTTCTACTGACTGGCAATACTTGAGGTGTAGTCTGCCTCCATGTGACTGTGTACATGCGTGTGCGTGTAGGATGCACACGTCATGAGGCAGTGCAAGATGAAGGGCGACAGCATCAACCTAGTGTAAGAATCTGACCATTCCTGGTTTTGTGTGCTTCTGTCTTAACTTTTCCCTTCCCTTGTCCTCTGCCACTCCTCTTGAATAGCACTATCCTCAAATTTTATTATCTTCATTCTTTTTTTTTTTTTTTTTTTTTGAGACAGGGTCTCACTTTGTAGTTCAGGCTGGTCCTGAGCTCACTATGGAGTGAGCCCAGGCAAGCCCTGAACTTAGCAATCCTCCTTCCTCTGCCTCCCAAGTGCTGGGATTACAGGTATGAGCCCACCACGCTTGGCATTGTGGTATGTGGTACTGATTGCTGGTGACCGTGAGTCACCACATGCTGCATTGTTGTTTGTGGTTACTAGGGATAGAACCAGGGACCTTGTGCTTGCCAGTCAGGCCTCGGAACCACTGAGCTAAATATGCAGCCCTCATTCTTTTATTTTTTAAAATTCCTTAAATGTTTTATTGTCTATATATGTGTCTCTAATAATATAAATGTGTTTATTTCTAACATGGTGAGTACTGTTGTTGTCCTCTGTGTCTTGTTCTTGGTGTTTGAGCAGCTGTGGTTTATTCATTTTCACTAATAAAATTCCTATAACAACTCATCTATCCTTCTGTATATAATAACTGTGTTATAATCTATGAATAACTTTGCTGAAGGACACAAAGTTGTTCTCCTTTATTTTATAATCATCAACAGGGATGTGATGGATATTTATAGTCCTTTCCACTGGCACTTCAATGGCAGAGTTTTGTTGAGGGGTTTCACTTTGGAGGAGCTGTTCCTGGATTCTGTGGTACTTGGAGTGTCTAAACATGTAAGAGACCTAAACAGGTATGCGGGTAAGCGTGTAACCTAAATGTGCAAGTGACCTCTTTTCCTCTCTTTCTCCTTAGCAGCATCTAGATGTGGAGGGGAGCACAAGAGGGGCAGGCAGAGTCAGACTGCTTTCACAGGTGCAGTGCAAGGACAGCTTTTCAGGGGGTTGACCCAGCACCCTGTGTGGCCGTCAGTCCTGCCCAGCTGTCCCTGCACTGTGACCTCAGCCTTTGCTTGGGCTCCTCCTTGCCCTGCTCAGGCATCTATGCAGGCCTACCTCAGAGCAGCACCTAGAAATGGTAGTCTAAAGGGACAAGCCTGCCACTGATTTAGATCCAACGATAATTTTGGAAGACTGGTGGTTATATTTTTAAGGGTCTGTGAGTTCAAGGCCAGCTTAAAATACATAGTGAGATACTGTCTCCAAAAAAGAAAAGGAAAAAGAAATTTTTTTTTCTTTTAAGGGCCTTGTATAGCATTCAAGTGTTGTGCCCCAAGGAAGACTACTTGAAAATCAATTTTCATTCTTTCTGTTTTCAGGTGAACTGTGTCTCTGATTTAACTGTGAACATTAGCAGTCAAAGGAGATATGCTTGTACTCATCTATCATTAAAACGTAACTCCTAAGGCTGGAAATGTAGTTCAGAGGTTGAGTAGAGTGCCTTTTTTGGCATGCTCAAGGCCTTAGGGAGAGAAAGGCAAAGGAAAGAGATGAAAGAGCAATACCTACCTTATACTCTTTGCACCCAGGCTCTCTAGTGGTTACCATCCCAGCTGGCCTCCAACTCATGACCCTTCTGCCTCAGCCTCCCACGTGCTGGGGTTACAGACATGTCCCCCACATCAGTTACATACCGCAGTGTTAAGTGTATGACTGACTTGACGACAAACTGCCAACCTGCTTTCTATTTGCAGCCATGTGTGAGAGTTCTAGTTGATGCCAAG
Organism: Thryonomys swinderianus; assembly: GCA_004025085.1. NCBI lineage: Eukaryota > Metazoa > Chordata > Mammalia > Rodentia > Thryonomyidae > Thryonomys > Thryonomys swinderianus. The sequence continues at coordinate 46,205 of PVIC010005794.1, forward strand.
TGCTTAATTATCTCATTATGGTTCTCATTTGCCTTTTTTTTTTAGACAGGGTCTTGCTCTGTGTTCTAGGCTGGCCTTGAACTCACTCTGTACCCCACAGTGGCCTGGAACACACTGCAATCCTCCTGCTTCAGCCTCTGGGCACTGGGATTACAGGTGTGCACCACCACACTTTGCTCTAATTCGTCTTTTCTTTAATGACTGTTGACCATCTTTTTACTTTCTTGCCATTAGTATCTGTTTAATAAAGTAGCTGTTTAAATCTTCTGCCTGTTTTTACCTGCAAGCCATGTGTCAAATACGTTGCGGAATTATTTTCTCTCAGCATCTGGCTTGTCTTCTTCATTACATAATGCCATCTTTTCGTGTGTGGGGGGGAAGATGCTGGACTTGAACCAAGGATGTACATGTGATAAGCGAGTGCTCTACCACTGAGCTGCACTTCCAGCTTGGCACACTGCCTTTTGATTTTATTTTATTTATTTATTTATTTTGAGGCAGAGTCTCGCTTTGTAGTTCAGGCTGTCCCTGAGCTCACTATGTAGTCCAGGCAAGCCTCGAACTCAGCAATCCTCCTGTGTGTGCCTCCTGAGTGCTGGAATAACAGGCTTGAACCAACAAGCTTGGTATTGTGGTATGTGGTTACTGGGGATTGAACCAGGGACCTTGAGCTTGCCAGGCAGGTGCCTGAACCACTGAGCTAAATCTCCAGCCCTGTCTTTTTTTTTTTGCTTTTTGGAGACAGGGTCTCGCTTTGTAGTTCAGGCTGGCCCTGAGCTCACTATGGTGCCCAGGCAAGCTGCCACGAACTCAGCAATCCTCCTGTCTCTACCTCCCGAGTGCTGGGATTACAGGCGTGAGCCACCACATCCGGCATTGTGGTATGCGGTGTTGATTGTTGGTGGGCGTGTCTCCACACCCAGCATTATATGTGGTTACCAGGGATCGAACTCAGGTCCTTGTGCTTGCGAGGCAGGCACCGGAACCACTGAGCTAACCCTGCCAGCCCTGTCTTTTGATTTTTTGAGAAACAGTTTTGCGCTGTAGTCCAGGCTAGCCTTAATCTCATGATCTTGCATCAGCCGCCCAGGGCTGGAATTACAGGCAGTACAAGTGTTCCCCCTGACACTTTGTTTTGGAGAGCAAAGGTTTTAAAGGTTTGATCATTTCAACTTAGGCAATTTTTAAGTGATTTATGCTTTTTATGTTCTATTTTAAAACCCATTTATACTTGCAGAGATTGGCTTTTTGCCCTTTGTTTACAACAGTTCTAGCTTATACTTTTAGATCTATGATCTGTTCTTCAAGTGCAGTTTTGTATCTGTAGTAAAGTGAAAGGTAGTGGGTATTCCAAAACTGCTTATTGAAGACAGTTTTATTTTGATGAATTACCCTGGCAGCTGGGTAAGCAGGTGATAGCATGTGTGTGGACATCTCTGGACTTGGAGTTCCACTCTGTGAACCACATTTCTGATTCCTGAAGTTTTTTACAGAAAGCTGTGAATTCTGTAGTAGATGTTCTCAGATTTATTCTTTTTCAAAAGTATTTCAGATGGTCTGGATCCTTTTTGCCTTTCCATGTAAAGTTTAAAAATAGGCTGTCAGTTTTTGCAGAAAACCCTGATGGGATTGAAATCGGCGTTGTGTTAAATCTATAGGCTAATGTAGGAGAGAATTGACATCTTCACTTGTTCTTAGCCAAAAGGCTGAGAAGCAGTTGAGAATTGAGATCTTAATGTCATTGAGTCTTTTAGTCCATGAATGTAATACAGTATAACTCTTTATTAAAATTATCTAAGTTTATTCTCAGCATCATTTTATAGAACTTAATTTCTAGGCCTTAACATAGTATTATAGTGTTAACATTTTTTTCAAACATATTTAATATTTTTCTTGCTACTTTGTGCTTCTAAAAAGTGTTTTATCCAGTTTATTATAGACCTAGAGATGCAGTGTTTTTCATTGACTGTACGCTTTGAAGGCTTATTTATCTCTTAGTATTTTGGTAGATTCCTTAGGACTTTGGTGTGTAGCTAGATGATCATGCTGTCTACAAGTAATGTGCTTCTTCCCGGCAGAGATGTATTATCTCATCTTGTCCCATTATCTGGGCCTTCAGTGTGAGGTCACCTAGGACTGGTGTGAGCAAAAGTCCTTCTCTTGTGGCTGCTGATCCTCAGGGACAGCTTTTAGTCTATCACCACTGTGTTCTGTGGTTACCAGACAGGTTTGGTAGACTAGATTGAAGTTAATGTCTATTATAGTTTGCTGAATTCATACTGTTTGTTTTGTCAAATTCTCTTTATACATTTCTTGAGATGATTACAGAGTTGTTCCTTTCTTAGTTAACATAGTAATTTATGGCAACTTTTGAAATGTTGAACAGACCTTACATTCCTTAGATAACCATAGTTGATCTTGATATATTATCCTTTTATATAAGTTGTTGGATTGGATTTGCTGATTGCTAAGGATTATTATGCCTATGTTCATGAAGAATATTAGTCTGTAAATTTATTTTTATATATATTTTGTTTTGAGGCAGGGTCTCACTATGTAGTTCAGGCTGGCCTTGAACCCACTAGTCTCCCTTTTACTTTCTTGTCAGCTTTTCTTGGGTCCCATTCATTAGAGACATATGGTATTGAGGCCGCTTATTTTGCTCAACGTGATACAGCTCTCTAGGCACACCCATTTTCTCGGAAATGGCAGAATTTCCGATCTTTTTTCTGGCTGGCTAATACTCCATTGTACATACCATACTTTATCTATTCATCTGCTGATGGGCAGCTAGGCTAAGTATGGGTCTGCGGGCATCCTGACAGTGTGCCGACTGTAACTACTTTAGGGGTACCCCCAGGGGTTTACAGCTGGGTCAGATGGTAGCTCTACCTTTAGGTTTATTGAATGACCTCTGTACTGATTTCCTTAGTACTTATACTAATATATACAATCCCACAAACTGTGTAGAAGCACCCTGGTGTGCACACCAATCCTCATCGGCATTTATTGTTTCTTTGTATCCTTGTTGCCATTCTAAAAGTTTTTATTTCCATTTCCCTAATTGCTGAATATGTTGAACATGTTTTCATATACTTATTGGGCATTTGTACTTGAGTTCATTTGTCCACTTATTGATTGAGTTGTTTTGATTTTTAGTGGTAAGTTTTTTGAGTTCTTTATATATTTTAGATATTAATCTTCTGTCAGAAAAGTAGGTGAGGCTCTTTCTTCTCTCAGTTGTATCTCTGCTGTGCAACTGTCTTTTGGAAAGGCTTTGTTATTGTGCAGTCTTTGACCTGTGTCATCGTCATGTGTGGTGTTCTTCATTCCTTTGTGTAAAGCCGCACTTTCTCCTGGCAATGCTTTCTGTCTAACTTGGAGCTGTCTTAACTTGTCTGCACACTGTTGTGTTGCCTTCACTTTAGAAAGAATTTCTGTTTGGGGTTCAAAGTTGTTGGCAGTTCTTTGTGACCCCTGGTTCCTCATTGGAAACATGTTACCACCCTTATCTTTGCTCCTGTGGTGAAGATGCCTCTTCCTCCTGCTTCTGAGATTGCACTGCATCACTGGCTTCCAGCAGTTGACCATGAGTGCCATGCTGTGGTGTCTTGCGTTCACTGTACTGGAGACTCATTGGGCTCCCTTGATATGTAAGTTTAGTTTCATCATATTTGGCAAAACTGCATTTGTTTCTTTCTTAGGCGATGCTGGGGATTGAACTTGGGCCCTTGTGCATTTGTTTCTTTATTTGACCCCCTTCTTTCATGAGACTCCATGACCTATATGGTGGACATTTTCATTTTTGTCTCACAAAGACTTCTGTTCACTTTTTAATTTCTGTGCTTCATTTTGGATTATTTTTAATTCCTGTCCCCAGGCTTATTAATATTTTGCTTTCATGTACTCTTTATTTTTTGAAATAATACATTGTTTTCCATTTCTGAAAGCTCTGTTTTCCTTCTTACATCTGCAGTTTCTCTCTTTATTATCTTTATGCTTTTTCTATTTTTCTTGGACATATAAATGTATTTTTAATTTTCAGTGTCAGATTCTTTTTTTTTTGCTTTTTGGAGACAGGGTCTCGCTTTGTAGTTCAGGCTGTACCTGAGCTCACTATGGTGCCCAGGCAAGCCGCCGCAAACTCAGCAATCCTGTCTCTACCTCCCGAGTGCTGGGATTATAGGTGTGAGCCACCACGTCCGGCATTGTGGTATGCGGTGTTGGTCATTGGTGGGCGTGTCTCCATGCCCAGCATTATATGTGGTTACCGGGGATTGAACTCAGGTCCTTGCACTTGCGAGGCAGGCGCCAGAACCACTGAGCTAACCCTCCGGCCCAAGTGTCAGATTCTTGACTGTTGGTTGTGTCTTCTCTGTACTTTTGGTTGTTTCTATTGATTGACCTTCTCCCATATTTCAGGTCATAATTTACATTTTGGGTTTTTTATTGTAGACTATACATTGTGAATTTTATGTTAAGTGCTAGATTTTATTGTATTTTTTTGTTGTTGTGGTTACTTTTTTTTTGAAACAGGGTCTCGCGTTGTAGTTCAGGTTGGCCCTGAGCTCACTATGGTGCCCAGGCAAGCCGCCACGAACTCAGCAATCCTCCTGTCTCTGCCTCCCGAGTGCTGGGATTACAGGCGTGAGCCACCATGTCCAGCATTGTGGTATGTGGTGTTGATTGTTGGTGGGCGTGTCTCCACGCCCAGCATTATATGTGGTTACCGGGGATCAAACTCAGGTCCTTACACTTGCGAGGCAGGCGCCAGAACCACTGAGCTAACCCTCCGGCCCTTATTGTATTATTTTAAACTGTGTCAAATTTGGATAAAAGATGACTGCAATTTGATCTGTGTAAGATGTGTGCTATAAAGTACCACTGTTATTTTGTGCCTAATTCCGAGAGTGGCCTCTGTCTGTCGTCACTGGGAAGTGCCTTTCAGTTGTTGGCCTCTCTTCTGAGTGCTGGATGTGTGAACCTTGCTGTGGTACTGGTGTGCACTGGAATCCAGTGGGAAGCCTCCTGCCTGCTTGGTGCTCTCGTTGCAGTGTTGAACACAGATTTTAAAACCAGAGAGCAAGAAGATAGTATTTTGTGCTAGAAGAGCTTCATTGGGGTGGTTGGTTGCTTTGCTAGGCAGAGTTTGGTCCGCAGAAGGGCATCACACCCAAAACTGGGTGTTTGTTTGTTTTATTGTTTTAAGGCCCTGGGGCTTGAACCTAGGGCCTCACCCTCACACATTCTATCTAGGCAAGCACACTACTACTGAGCTACATCTTCAGTCTCTTTTTAAAATTTAGTTTTACTGCTGGGCGTGGTGGCTCACGCCTGTAATCCCAACATTTGGGAGGCAGAGACAGGAGGATTGCTGAGTTCGAAGCTTGCCTAGGCTACATAGTGAGCTCAGAGCCAGCCTGAACTACAAAGCAAGACCCTGTGTCAAAAAAAAAAAAAAAAAAAAAAAAAAAAACTTTAGTTTTACTTTGTTTTTGTCAATAAGCTTCCGAGTATGACCTTGAATTTGGGATACTCCTATCTTGGCCTCTCCAGAAACTGAGATTATAGGCCTATGCGACTGGGCCCAGTCTGGCTCATCTTAACATAAGGAAAAAGTAACTGGGTTTTGTTGTTGTTGTTGTTTGTTTTGTTTTGGTTTGGTTTGGTTTTTTTGAGACAGGGACTCGCTTTGTAGTTCAGGCTGGCCCTGAGCTCACTATGTAGTGCCCAGGCAAGCCTGGAACTCAGCAATCCTCCTGCCTCTGCCTCCTGAGTGCTGGGATTACAGGCATGAGCCACCACGCCTGGCACTGTGGTATGTGGTATGTGGTATGTGGTATTGATTGCTGGTGGGCGTGAGTCACCACGCCCAGCATTGTATGTGGTTACCGGGATCGAACTCAGGACCTTGCGCTTGCGAAGCAGGCGCCAGAACCACTGAGCTAAATCTCCGGCCCTGTTGTTTTTTTTGTTGTTGTTGTTGTTTTTTTTGAGACAGGGTCTCGCTTTGCAGTTCAGGCTGGCTCTGAGCTCACTATGTAGCCCAGGCAAGCCTCGAACTCAGCAATCCTCCTGTTTCTGCCTCCCGAGTGCCGGGATTACAGGCGTGAGCCACCACGCCCGGCCCTGTTGTTTGTTTTTATGAAAGAGGATTGAACTCAGGTCCTTTTGCTTGGCGGACAGGCACAGAACCATTGAGCTAAGTCTGCAACCCAGGAAAAAATAACTTGTGATAGAGCACACCTACCCGGATCTATAAAGGGAACACTAAAGAACACAGTCATGACAGGTCTAGGGCATGGCTGCACGTGGCAGAGAGGGTGTGATCAGGATCCACTGGGCAGTAGGAGCATTCTCTGGGGTGCTTCAGGACAGGCTGAGTGGCAGCCACCCACTAGAGCGCACCTGCTGCCCATCCCCCACCGAGAGCACAGACATTCTTGGTGGCTGGAGTTGGAGGGACCCTGTTCTTCAGTGTCCCTGTAGTACCCTCTGCCTCCTGCCAACACAAAAGAAAGGCATTCCTGCACCACAGAGTACAAATGAGTGTGGAGTTGAGAGGAAAAGAAAATAGATAGCTGGCTCTCCAGCCTCCCTGAGCAGGGGCTCTTTTTTTTTTTTTTTTTTTTTTTTTGAGGCAGGGTCTCGCTTTGTAGTTCAGGCTGTACCTGAGCTCACTATGGTACCCAGGCAAGCCGCTGCAAACTCAGCAATCCTATTGTCTCTGCCTCCCAAGTGCTGGGATTACAGGCGTGAGCCACTGCGTCTGGCATTGGGGTATGCAGTGTTGATTGTTGGTGGGCGTGTCTCCACGCCCAGCATTATATGTGGTTACCGGGGATCAAACTCAGGACCTTGCGCTTGCGAGGCAGGCACCGGAACCACTAAGCTAACCCTCCAGCCCAGCAGGGGCTCTTTTTGTTGAGACATGACTGCTAGATGTCCCCTGTGTGTCAGAGCTGTCCCAAGATGAGTGGATGAGCACTCTGGGCAAAGGGAACACACAGCACTGACATAAACACATAGCTTCATTCCAGCCAGCCCTAGCAACTCTGGTAAGAAACTAAGGGTCTGGGCCGGAGATTGAGCTCGGTGGTTCCAGCGCCTCCCTAGCAAGCACAAGTTCCCTGGTTCGATCCCTGATAACCACATACAACAATACTGGGCGTGGTGACTTACCCACACCAGCAATCAGTACCACATACCACAATTGCCGGATTTGGTGGCTCACACCTGTAATCCCAGCACCTGCGAGGCAGAGGCAGGAGGATTGCTGAGTTCCACGTTTGCCTGAGCTACATAGTGAGCTCAGGGCCAGCCTGAACTACAATGCGAGACCCTGTCATGAACCAAAAAAAAGAAAAGAAAAAAAGAAATGAAGGGTCTTGTCAGAATGTCATGAGAAGGCAGATTTCATGCTCAGGAGCCCCTGAGTCATTCTGGCCAGATGTCTGGGAGTGGACTGAAAGTGTGTAATGTGGAACAGAGGCCCACAAGAGGCTGAGTTGTTGCCAGGAGCAAGCTGCCTGTGGCCTCCACTGGGCTGCAAACAGTAGGGGCCAACTGTGGGTGTGACCTGGGGCAGTTGACTCCACAGCCTCTTGCGCACTTTGGTGTTGGAATTGTCTTATTTTCAGGTGTTATAAGTCCAGTTCACATAGAACCTTGACCATCACAGCTATTCAGAGCTACTTCTCGCCACATAGGAAGTGATGTCTAGATCACCAGGAAACTGGGCAGTGGTGTGTGTCCCATGTCCTTATGTCTCCCTGTGCCCTGCGTTGGGAAGGAGTTGCTCCCTTGTCTGGGGTTCTGTCAGGCTGACCGGGACCCATGGAGCTCCCCCAGTGCTGGCCTTGCCTGTGGTCTGCACTGCTGTGACAGAGTCCCAGAAGCCAGGCAGTTTACCACAGTGAACAGAGGCCGGGAGTACAGACTGCTGCTGTCCTGATGCAGACCTGCAGCCCCTTGCTGTGTGGCCACTGTTCCAGGTGGGCTCTTGCACAGCAGCACAGCCCCTCCCCTGCCCCATGGGGGCATCAGTATCTATATCCCAGACCTCAGGTAGGTGGTTCCAAGGAGGTCTGCTCTGCCTCCTGTGCTGTAGGTAGTGTGTGCACAGCCTGGCCTGGCTTCAAGCTGGAGCAGGAGAGGTGGTGCAGTCCGTGGACACAGGGGAAGTCACATCTGGAAGCCTGGCCCATGCTGTGCTTCCCCTTCTCAGGCTGTCAGCTATCAGGGTTAGAAGAGCAGCTGGCTACCCTGTTGAAGAGGATGTTCTCCAGTACTCAGTCCCAACTAGCCCCATGTTTCTCAGACTTGTCACTTGGGGAACAGGGGCCAGATGGGTGGGTGACCCAGGTTGTGTCTGTTCTCTGCAGCAGTGCTTAGCAGAACCCTTTGTATCCTGAGGTACGAGCAAATCACTGGCTGACCTGGCTTCTCTGTGCGTTCTTATCCAAGGAGTTTCCCACTTGGCTTCCTCTAATCAGAGCAGTCAGCGTGAGCTGTGGGGTCCCCAGAACAGAGAGGCACAGCCCTCAGCTGTGCTCAGAGTGGCTGCAGGTTTTCACTCTGCCACTTGCAGGTGTGCCTGCTTCACCTTCCAGAGTGGCTACCAGGATGGTTGTCGTGTGTAGGTTAAAGAACAAAAGAAATGTATCAAATGTCATCATACAATCATGTTGTGAACTATCAGAAGGTTAAAGAAAAAAGGACCAGAGATGTAGCTCAGCAGCACACCGTCTGACTGGCAAATATGAGTCCATGAATTCAATTTCTGGTACCAAAACAAAACAAAAAATCCCATTAGTTCTCAGTAACATTTCCTTTTTTTGGTACTGGACCAAAAATTTATTTAGAAAAATGTTTCCTTTTATTTTTAGGCCTTTTTAAAGGCATTTTTTAAATAGCTAATATAAAATTGATACCATGAACATTTGGATTTAACTGGTCTGTTACATTCTGTTTTTAAAAGCAGGGCCAAGATTTCCTTCTTCACTCGCCACTGGAGGGCACCCAGCCAGATGCTGGTACCGCTGGGAGGTTGGCACTGGGTGCACAGACATTACCCTCCACAGGACTGAGCCCTGCGCCCTCTGATGCCACCTGCTCATGTGAGGCCTGCAGTGAACGCAGGTATGTGCCATGTAGACCATGCCAAGCATGCCTGGACATGGAGATGTCCAGAGACATGTTGGGCTGCAACATGTTGGGTTCTTCACAAATAGCAACAGGGTTTTGAGCTACTCTTGAGAGGGAGACAGTGGCCTGGCCATAACCAGGACAACCAAACAAGTAAAAGAAAAGACTTCTGTCCTTGAGCAACTAATACTACAACAGTTGTCTTTAGGAAGGGCCTCTAGTAAAAGGGCATCAGTGGCAATGAATTGCAGAGGAGCTGGGGGAGAAGAGCTACTGGACATCAGAAGGGACAAAGGCACAGGCCCTGCAGGGGATGGAGGTCAGCTTGCTGGCCAAGCGTAACTTGCCTTCATTGTGTCACAGAGAAATTTCAGCGGAAACAGACCGGGAGCCTCAGCAGCTACAGAACTACTGGTCAGAAGTACGCTACATGGTCCGCTGCATATACCGCCAGGCAGGAACCCCATTGGCAGATGACCAGGACCAGTCCTTGGTGCCCGACAAGGAGGGCGTGAAGGAACTCGTGGATAGGTACACGCTTCCCTCTCTTACGCCCCTGTCAGAATCCTGCCCTTTCCTGCTGTTCCTGAAGCCTCTGCTCATGGGTGAGCTTTGGCTGTGGCTCTGAGTGACACTCCACTAGGCAGGCTCAGCCCCAGGTCAAGTCAGGACTTCGCAGACAGCTGACCAGAGGGAGCCCTCTGCTTAGACTTGCAGGCTCTCCCAATTCTAACGAGACATGAGGTGACTCTCATGCCTTTGTGCTAAGACTGAGGGTAACACCTACCTGTCTGTCTGAGTCTCAGCTGTGCCAGAGGTAGTGCTAAGTACCTTGATAGGCACCATGGAGCTGGTCAGCTCTGGGAAGAAGGCCAAATGCTGCCCTTTGCTGAGCACTGTGAGGCTGGTATGCGGGTGTGAGGCAGCCAGAGCCCTTGGGGCTGCCTTTCACGCAGGAGTGGTACTCAAGTCTCTCTGTTCTTTAGCAGGTGCCTCGCACCCAGGGAGTTCCAGCAAGTGAGGTGGTTATCACCTCTGTTCTTCCTTAGAGTTTGAATGTACCATCATTTTCTGTTTTTTTTTT
>PVIC010005795.1:0-56490 GCA_004025085.1 Thryonomys swinderianus
TCCCCTTTACTCTACAGAATCTTCCTGTCCCCCTTTGAACAGCAAGAAATCACTCGCCCACATTCATTAATTTACTCAAATCATACATAACAAGCACGAGTGCAGGCCTGACCACTCGGAGATGAAAAGCAGACCATCCATGAGAGGGTTCCCTCTTACATGGAGAAGACTCTGGCATAGATGAATACACAACACAGAGATACCTGCTGTGATTAAGGAGGTACGAGGAGCAGGGATCCTAGCAGAGGACACATACCGGGACCCGCGTGGCCAGGGAAAGCTCCCTGAAGAACCAGGGCCAGAGCTGAGTTCTGAAAAGGAAGCAAGAACTACCACAAAATGACAGCAAGCACACTTCCTGTGAGAAGGCAGCGCTGTAGAAAGGCGGGGAGGCATAAAAGAATGCGGCTCATTAGGGGAACAGCCAAAGCACTTGATATCGCCGCCTGCACATATTACACACCTATCTTTCCTCTTCCCTTCTGGGAGGCTTTGATTTTGGCTTGATTTCCCCTGCCTATGAGCAAAGATTTAAATGCAAGCAGAAGTGAACAAAAAAAAAAATTATAAATGAGTACCTTTTGGAAATGAAAGCAGAAACTTCTTAAAATATCTTTTAAAAAGAATATAATTTTGTGTCTAAAGACTTCAGGCTGCAACTTCTTTTCAGACACAAGAATAATTGGCCATTGTTGTTGCCTTCTTTCCCCATCAAGATAATAAAAAAAAATATTCTCCCACAAATTACAGAGCAGCGGGGAAGGTGAATCACACAGGAAAATTCCAGCCATCATGAATGTCATAGTAACAAGGCAGTCCACCTAAAAAAAAAAAAAAAATGTGTTGTTTAAAGTATAGAATAATTGGGAAAGAACAGCACTGTCTAATTTTTTTTCAGACTACCTGTCTTTGTTCTTACTTTTATATAAATAATGATTTTTTCAAAAATTTCCACAGCCTACATTTACTTAGACCATGCAGAAATGAACAACATAAATTAAGGAGAATGATACTGGCCTAGAGGAGTCGTCTCAGGACAGCACAAAAAGAGGTTCAGAGGATGATAAAGCAATAATAGTATAACCCTCGGTGAAATCCCTTGGAAATTACTCTAATTGGACCACATTCATTGGAAAGATGATGGTTATCACTCAAGAATCCAAAAGTGTGTGTATCTATTTATTCACTGCAGGTAGGAGAAAATATTTAGAAGACAAATGAGCAAATGCATCAAAAATATGTCAAATATTTTAATTAGTCAAGGGAATACCACCTGCCAGTGGGGTGTGTAAAAAATTTAATCAGAAATCTTAGTTCTCTATCATACTGCCTAAAAGGATAAATATTTATTCCCACAAGAAAACAACAGCTTTCTCCTCAGCACACTAGTCAACCTGTTTCTTCAAACAAATAGATTAAACAAGTACTGCTCATTCTTCATGCAAAGAGGTAATTCGGTCTGGTCTCCTTCAGGGTGCACATCTGTGAGATGTACCTTCTCGCAGAACGAGTTTGGGATGCAGAGGTGAGATAGGACATGCACACCAAGATGAGAGGCGTGTGGAGTCCAAGTTCCACACATAAGCATAAAGGGGATTAATCACCATCACCACCAAAGTCTGTGTAGAATTGGCTCCTTATTTCTTCAGGACTGATGGGAGTGGGGCCTGGAGATCCGCTGACATGGGGATCTAGAAGTCCCCTTTATAAGGCTTCATGCATGAAGGTGCACAGTTTTGGATTCAGGTGTAACACACTTGTAATGAGTATGGATGAAGTGAGGAGAGGAGTGGAGAAGAGGACAGGAACAGTTGGACTCTGAGACTGTTTCTACTCACAGCTTGCCAGTCCAAGCCATGAGTGGTACCAAATGGAAGGCCCAGGATCACATACTCTTTTAAAGGACTGAAAGTAAAATGTAGTATCCACCATACTATATGTGTGATCAGGTTATGCAACCTATTTGCGTTTCAGTAGGTTATTATTTCTTTACCTTTTGTGGAACTGATTCTCAGAAAACAATAAGGAAAAGCAGACACATAATCTGGTTTTCTGTTCATTCTTCTTAAAATATTTGCAAATTCCAAGTATACTCACTTGACTGGGACATTAGAAAGAGTAGCTCTTTCAAAGTAAGCAATTAATTCCCATTGGAGATGCCTTATGGAGAAGAACCATGTTTCTTTTTTTGCTATGTTGGGCTCTGCTCATCAGGAAACTGGCTGGTAAGGACCTTCCCTTGATAGTGAAGATAATATGCTCAAAAGGAACAAAGAACTAGTTTTTTATTTCACATTTAGACTTCGCTTAGCCCAAAGTTGAGAGTCAACACCCTCTCAACCACACTGACCTCACTTTTCTCACCCCTGCTTCTCCATCCTTTTTGTTTCTTAAATGCAACATTTACGGTGAACCAATAAGACCAATACATCTTGATGTATCTTTGCTTTGCTAAAACAAGTGGGAAGCGCACGCCTCTACCTGAAGCATGGAAGAGTTTGCCTCTGAGAGCAGCGCTGAGAAGAGAAATGGTTAGGGTAGCAGCAAGACCCTGCCGGGTTTCAGGTCCTGTGCCTGAGATTTGTGATTAGACTGGACAGGAGCTGCCATCCCAGCCAGTCTCCAGAGGTCTGGCTCCAATGAGACAGCCAAGGTCACACCCTTCCACTTAGTTAGTACTGAGATGAGAAGAATATCCCTGAGAGCATGTTGGACCAAGCAAGGTCATGGTCAAGTACAGGTCTACACCCTTCATCAGGAAACAGACAAGTCTGGCTCTCTGAGAAGTGGAAATCCTAGCAGTGCCAGTACCTTAGCAAGGCCATTGAGACTCTTGGAGGGCCAAGGGAATGCAGTAGGTCCCTAAGCCCAGCAACTCAGTGGCTGACAGCTGAGGGGAACAGGATGCCTGCAGGAGGACAGGCAGCACGCTGACTGACGGGAGCTCATGGCCAGCACAGCTGACTGACGGAAATTCACCACGGAAGCAGGAGCTTTGTTCCCACTCAGTCCTCTGTATCTGGCCCTTCATGGGTATTCAGTGGATGTCTGGGAATAAATTCAGGGTAACTTCAGACAGGCTCATGGTCAAGAATTTGTTCAGTGAATATTTGGGCTATCACCACTTAATCATTAAAATATGTCTAGGATCATTTGATAAAGACAGATCTTCTTGAAGGGAAGATCTGTTTAGTCTGCATCACTTTTTAAAAATGCCTTTACTCTTTATGTATGGGTTAAAGAGAAGAAAACAAGGTGAGGGTTGGGCGTGATTTCTACCCCTAATATGTGGGTCAGTGCAATGGTTTGCTTCTTGTGTGCGGATGGAAGTTGCTTCTCCCCAGCCCTGCTCAGCCTCATTGATCAGATAAAGAGTGGCTCGGAGCAGCCTCGGGGGCCTCCAGAACTCAGTTCTCCTTTGTCGCTGAGCAGGCTTTGCTTCAGGAAATGGTACACAGGGCAAATTTGTTCATTTTTTTTCTCCCCATCTTACACTAAGGCTAATCGTACAGACAAAAAGTTGCACCAGCAATAAAAAATCTAGCAAAGACAGAATCCCTGCCCCTTCCTCTCATAGTCCTACAGCAGCAGCACTACCTCCTCTACTTGCCTGTGTTCCAGTGCAGCCCCTGTTCAAATTCAGAATCAGCCTCTGGACCAGTATTGTTTCTTTATGCTGAAGAACAATAGCTCACGTTTATTAAGTGCATACTGTCTGCCACATACCTTCTAGAAACTTCTAAACAAGTTAAATTATTTTAGCAGTTCATGAGATAGGTATGATTTTCATCTTCATTTTATAGACAAGTGAACTGAGGTCCAGAGAATTTAAGTAATTTTCCAGTTTATAAATGATTCACTCATGCTCAAGAATTTTACTATAAGATCAAATGATAGTAGTTCATGAACCAAACATCCTAATTACCAGTGAAGAAATGAAGGCTTTTCTTGACCATTATGTCCACAGTTCCATAAATGGTAGCTGGCAGCTCCAGAGAGCTCCCTGGTCCTCTTAGATGCACTGACAACAGGCAGATTGCCTTAGTTGGCTCAGTCACAGAATAAGGTTGATATCATCACGCCCATTTAAAAATATGAAGCTTCAAGGGTATGATTAATTTGTCCAATTACACATCATCAATGATGAATACACATCATAAATCCAGATATTTTGACTCCAAGTTCAGTACATTGGTTTAGTTCATTTTCTATCTTATTATGACAATCACTTTTTTCAATACAGATTAAATAAAACTACACTGTGTATTTTACTACTTTATTTATTGAAAAACATTCATTACTTTCTCCTGTTAGTAGGTAGTAAGGATAATTATCATTATATTGGTAGCCCAGTAGGACCCTGAATTTTCTATTTTACAGCTATTATAAATAATGTCACAACGAAGCCGTTTGTGACACAGGATTTTTCTTTTAAATTATTTCTTTAAGAGTGTCCTTGTAAAAGACTTCTTATTTTGCTTGATTTTTCCGGTATCGCTCAACCTTATTCAGGAAAGTGTCCTTTTTCTTTGCAGAAAGCCACGAGCGGGCTCTTTCCCAGACGCCTGCCACGTGAGCTGCCTGGAGAAGCCTCACTGTTTCTACAGGGTGGCTGCTCCAGTGATGTCCAGCAAATCGCTTCACACGACCACTTGCTGACAGAGTCCGCACTTATGGAACATGGTTTCCAGCCCCTGAGCACCAGCCCTGACTCTGCCTACCCAGTGGACCAAGGACCAGCCGTGCCCCCAGTCAGCTAGAATTTTCAGTACTGTCATGTAAACAAAGCAAATTCTTATAATTCTGTCCTAATCTGTCCTCTGTAATATACATCCATAAGAGCAGAAGTTATGCTTTTGTGGGATCTTAATGTGGTCCCTATGCCGCGCTGACAGGCAAATAATAATCAATAGCTTCCTTTGATGGACTGAAGGGCACGTCTTGTGCTCTGTAGTTGGTTCAAGTCAAACCACCACTTTCACTAAAATGAAAGACTGATGATTATGACAGAGTTTGTGTACTTTGGATTGCATTACAGCAGTAACTTATTTATGCTAATTATCATGTCTCATTCCATAATGTTTTCACTGGATGATATATTGATTCTTTTCCAAAAAGCCACCTTGTGGGTGACATATTGAGTTCATAAAATAATTATTTTTAATTACAGTAATCTTATTACATAAACAGATTTGAGAAAAGCGGAAATTTGCAATGCTCCTTTGTAAATTACTCTCAAATTTGTTTTCTTTCTGGAATCACTCTGACTTAGAAGGAAAGGTCACTATAATATCTTCTTTCCAACAAATTGTCGACTTTGAAAAACATTTTGCATTAAAGCAGCAGTATAAGAATAAAGATAAATATTCACCTATATTCACAACGACAAGGAATTTTCCATTATTAAATACAAAACACAAACTACTCTTGAGAAAACCTATAGCAAAAGGCCATTTACTTATTGCTGCTTGGAACCATTTCTCTGTTTAATTATTAACTTTCAGTTATTTCACAATTGCATTCTGTTTAGCAACTGAGTATAAGTTGTAACCAGCTGAGAAATGAGAAATTGAAATATACTTGTGGCAACCTCAAGAGATGAAAATAATATTATATACATGTCTGCAGTCAAAAGTAAAACTGAGTTACAATACATTAAATTACTGTTAGATCACTTTTTTCAGCAATCTTCTATTGGCATTGTCTCTATAACATACAGTAGTATATCAGCCAGTTTTGTTCTTTGGTGAAGTGAATCTTTCATATTAGTGAAAGTGGTTATTTGAACCAGCTGTAAAGCATAAGACACACCCCTCACTTCATCAAAGAACAAAGCTAATGAATTCTATGTTATGATCTCAGTGTAAAACTCTCTTTTATAGAACACAGAAAATGAGTTGATTATAGAAATATTTAAATTATTGAAGGCTTGACTCTGCAGTAAAACCTCATGGAGATTTTCTTGTTTTTCTCCAATTCTCACATAGGATAGTTTTTCCCTAACTGGTCACAAAGCACCAGTGTGCCAGACACAGTGCAGTAGTTCTCAGAACATATCAAAAGGCCACACGGAATTCTGAGAAGACACCATTCCAAACTGACCAGAAAGAAGCCAAGGAACTGGGAGCTCCACCCTGCTTCTTCTTTCCAAGAGACCAGGGACTTATTTGTCTGTTTCCATCTAAAAGTCCTTTTGGAATCAAATTGGGAGTGAGGGCATTTGACTCCTAAAGCTATTGCTATAAAGATGTTAAACAGAGGTCAAGTCAAACATTTTTCTGTTTTATTTTTCTTGACATTCTAGATTAAACATAACTTCAATATGGGTTTAAATTATTTAAATTTAGAAATTGCAAGAGAAGATAATAGAAAACAAAATGAAGACAGATAAATGATCTATGATTACTAGGGAGCAGAAATAAAACAGAAGACCTGTGAAACAAAGTGATAAGGGAAGTAACAGAACGTTAAGAACTATACTTCTAGAAGGAAAAAGCACAAAAATACACTTTCACTTTAGGCTCTGCTTTCAATGTTTAAAGTGGAAATGTTATATTTGTTAATGCTCATTTGGGCTAATATTTTTTATAGATCTTGTTTCATTTGGATTATAAGTTATAAAAGAGGTTAAACCAGGAAACAAGATACAGGGGGATATGGATTGCAATAAAATGCAAACCTTCCCAAGAAACCAGATTTCTTTTTGCTCTGTCCCTCAGAATCTTCTGTTTATTACTTCAAACCCTTATTCCTTAAAAAGGATATGTTAAGAATCTGTAATTGTCCAAGTTATTCTAGCCCTGGTATAACATGATAAATGACTTTTTGTTTCTGTTACAGGTAGAGAAACTCATATAGTTGGAAACTTTTAAACTATCACATCATTTCACCCTTTTTTGGATTTGTTATGTAAAGACTAATTCCTAATTTTTTTTAAATTGAATTCTTCATGGGTACATTTTATATTTAGCTCACAGTCTTAACAATAGCTTCCACATACTTTTTAGTGCATCCTTTTTTTTCATGTTGTCCTCTGTATTTGACTATAAATGCTTTAAAATACAAACCATGTCATGTTCCTTAGGTCTTCACATGATGAGCAACTGTATGTGCTTGGTAAATGAAATATTTAAAAGTCCTGAAGAAAATTATCAGTTAAAATTTGAATATAGAGAAGATAGAGTATGAATTATCATTTCTTTTGCTGTTATATTAGAAACTACTTAAAGTTAAACAGTCTTTATTCAAAGAACTACTATATCTTTTGTACTTATTTCCACTAGGGCCTAAAAGGTTAGTTAAGATTTGTATTGCTGACTCTATTTTAAACATGGAAGAACTAAGTAGCTAAAATCATATTCAATATATTATTTTATAATAGAGAAATTCAGGTCAAATCTCTACTTCTCATACTTTATACATCCATTTTTCTCCTGTTAAATCTCCATTATCTAATCCAGTTCTTGATCAGCCTTTGTCCATCTCGGTCACCAAGGATGATTAAATAGGAAGAGAAAACGTCACATTATTATTCACACATTAGACAGTACAATTCAAATGTACATTCAAATAATCACATTTCTATGTAGTAGTGGTGGGATTAGAAAGTAATAAGTGAGAGACTCCTGCTAATAAAATTGCTAAATGCAAAATGTAGTGAGGAACTCAAATGTAGTTCTACAATAGAGAGTAGGTAAGGAAGGAGCCCACTAGAAAAGACTAATTAATTCTCATATCACCCTTAAGAAGTGAATGTGAAACTGAAAACATTTGTGGGAAATACCAGAGAAAGAACTTTCCTTGAAGAAAGAATGGAGTGAACACAAAGTTTCTAAAAGGAATAAAATCTTAAGATGAAAAACAAAAGGCAGTATGTCCAGGTCATAGTAAATGATAATGAGTTGAAATTATAGAGATGAGATAGGATCTTCCCACATCAGCTCTTTTAGGGTAATATATAAAGTTTGGATTGAGTTCAAAATGCTGCAGAAATCCATTAAATATTTTTAAGATGGCAAGTAATAAAATTCATCTTTAGAAATTCATTATGGGTGCTCCAGATACAATAGACTGTAAAGAGTGGAAGAGTAAGAGCGCAGAACTCAGGAAGCTACAGCAATAGTTCTGAATACTACTTTTCGTGAGGCCTGGATAGAATCCCGGTGGGAAATGGAGGCCGCTGAGATACGAGATGCAATTTGAAGGTCAAACTTACCAGATTCAATGGATTGGAAGTGTTAGTATTGGAAAAAGAAAAGAATAAAGAACTTGTTTCAGGTTTCAGGGTAACATCACTGGCAATTGTGCCTTTAACTGAAAAGTAAAAGATAATGTACAGACCAGGAGGAAAAAGTTGTCGCCAAATCTGTAAAACATTCAAATCAATATGTCCTTGGCCAAGATGAGATATGCAAAACTGGAGCCCTCAGAAAAGATTGAACCCAAAGATATAAATTGAAAATTACTAGCACATAGAGGATACAAATCTGTAGGAGTGTAGGAGATCTACTCCAGGAGGCCTTTCAAGAGGAAATAAAAGAAACTCCTGAAATCAAACACTGAAGAACTCAATCATTTAGAGGGCAGTTCAGAAGAGAAGAAATTGGCAAAAGAGACTTACAAATACAGGCCTGACAGAAAGCAAGAAAATTAGAAAAGAGAAGAGGTCACCAAAATCAGAAAGCTATTTTAGGAAGATCCTCAAAGTCATGTATTTTAGAGGTCAGGTGAAAAGAAGTCAAGTGTCATTACTGATTTGGCAGCAAGATGTGTCAGAACTCTTAATAAGCATGAATTTTGGGAAATGTTAGAGGCCGAAGCCAGCAAGGAGTAGAGTTGAGAAACAATTGACACATTGTACTTAGGAAACTGGAGAATTCTGGCAGTAAAAGGACCATTCTCTTCATTTATTAATGTTACTCACTCAATTTATTAACCAAAGAGTATCTAATTTACCAATGAAATGTGCTAATGACCCCTTTGAGATAAATGAATTGCAAAATGTACTTGCAAATAATGGAAAATCTTGATCTGACCTATAGGATTATTGATCATTAGCCAAATAATTGTGAAAGAATCTATATCCAAAAATGATGAATTCAGTTTTAAACATTAACTCATCATTCTTCTGACAGTAAATAAGTTGCAGGATTAGTTGTCCATTGAGAAAATTATTGGCTTGTGAGAATCAAATGTTATTCTGAGAAGACAGAAGTATATGTACTTTTCATACCCTAGTAACTGTCATTTAAATGGTGTTTCTTAGGGGTTACTGAGGAGCCCAGGAAATAGTACACTTAAATCTTTACCCTCAAGATTCATAAATTGAGACATAAGTACTTTTAAAATTTAAAACATCATCTTGAATGACAGAAACAAGAGCTCTGAGGATTTGAAAAAGGACAAAAATAGAATTGACTGTAGGTTTTAATTAAATATATATGAAAATCAACTTTAATTTATATAAGCTTTTATATAAGATCTTGAAAAACTAGAATATAAATAAAAAATTTGTAAAGGACCTGGAATAACATGTGTATTTCACTGAAAGCTTGGCCTTACATAACAATTTATAAACTTTCATGATACATGTTTGTCAATTTTTTTTCTTTTTATTAAAGTATAACTTTTATGTAACTAGCATCTATTATAAAAGGAATAAAAATGCATTTCTAATAATGTTCTTTCAGGTGCAAGTGACAAATAGAGTAATTCAAAATGGCCTATAAATTAATAAAATCTAGTAAGCCTTATTTAGTATTTATTATTTGTTGTTTAACTCTATAGATAGATGATAGATAATGGATAGATAGATAATGCAACTAGAATCCTATGTATTTGTTATATTCTTTTTCAATTGGAGAGAAGAAAATAACTAAGAATAGAGGCACTAACTTCTGCAAGTTACCAAAATTAGTAAGTATGGACCTGGAATTTGAGTACAGGTAAGTCTAGCCCATGAATTTTGACTTTCATCACTACATCTCACTTCATACAACTTACAGGTTTAACTATTTAAAAACTGTGGAGTAAATACTACACTCAAGCTTGCACTAGTGGTGAAAAATGTTGCCAAGAATCCAGTCTTATTCTTCCCTCAGTAGCACTGACTATTCTCAGACACTATATATGCTTCCAACTATTCCTCACACCCAGATTTGCTTATTATGGATAAAATTTCCATAGGCATTCCAGATCCCAAATCTTCAGAGCACATGTTCTGTGAGAATGAGAAAAAGCTATTCTTTCCCAAAATCACAGAAAAACTCTCCTTGAATTGCACTGGTAATGGTCAGATTATGTGACTATCTGAAATGCTATTATTGTGCCCAATAAGAGGAAGATATACCAATAAGCTTAACATGGGGGAATGCATTGATTCTCAAACAAAAAGAGGTCATCATTCTTGGTGGGATGAAAAATGTAACTTAGACGCCAATGTCAGTCCAATATTTCCACAGACCTCCCCTCCCTGTTTTAAATGTCGTCACAACTGAAAGTCATTTTCATTTTCTGTGCTCAGCTCTAGAAATAAATAAACAAAAACAAACAAACAAACAGTTCTCTCCTAGGTCTCAAAATAATATCTCACGGCCTAGAAACTTAAAAACTAAATTGACAAGTGTAACTATTATCAATATTCCACTTTTTAATAACGGAGAGAAAACAGAAGTGCATTTTATTAGACCATTTTGAAATGCTGGAACATTTTAGGTTTGGGAATAGAGAGCAGCCAGTGGTTAATAGCGTATCATACAAATTGATTACCTTCCTCCAAGTGCTTAGAACTAGAAATGTTTCCAATTGCAAATATTTTTATTATTATTGGTATATTTGCATACACATCAATGAGATATCATTGAAATGGGATACTAGGTTCCTATAAGCTTTATATACAGTCTTAAGGTAATTTTATACAATATTCTTAGTGCGTATCCATTTTGACTATGAACCATCACATAGGTTATGTGTAAATTTTCCATTTGTGGAGTCAGTCATACTGACACCTAAAAATTTTGGATTCTGCAGTATCATCCTGCTTCATGATGCTCCACAGCCACCTCAGTGGGCTTTAGGCGAAGCACTCTGCATGCAGACTGCAGCTCTGAGGGGTTCATTTCCTGCAGCTGCAGGAATGAGATCCTGGAAATGACCTGAGGGGCTGAAAAATAACTCACCACTGTTAAGTCAGGTTTGGAATGAATCTATTGACATGTCTTCCTTAACAATTGCCTTCAAATTTGTGACGTTCCCTAAACTAATTGACTTAGTCCAGAAATCTTTGGAATCTCTGTCTAGAACCTCCTGCTGTGCATAATGGTTCAGGTCTCAAATTTCTGCTCTTCTTCTACCTCAGGCAAATGGGCTGTCACCTGACTTAGCGCCATCTTAAATAACAGATCTGGAGCTATCACTTCCCACTCACTATGTAAAGACTGCATCTTAGCTGTGCAGTTACAGGTCACTCACACACACACACACACACATACACACACACAGTCACTCACTCACTCACACACACAGTTTGTTACATACCACGTACTGCTCTCAGTACATCACATAAATTAGTTCACTTCTTACCTGCTAAGAACCAGGTCCCATTATTACCATCCCCCTTCTACCAATTACAAAACTGGCTGATAGAAAAGTCATGTGACTTTCTCCAGGCCACTCAGCTAGTAAATTAGGAAGCTGGAATTCAAACTGGGAAAACCGGCTCCAAAGCGAGTTTGCTCAAACAGTTTCACGGGAATACTGACTCTTCCTCCCCCTATGCTTCTGGGTGCCTGAAAGTATCTGACCTTTCAGCCTCTTCTTCCTCTTGCTTCTGCCTTCCGGTGTTACTGACCGGGGCTGCCCCTCTCTGTATGAAAACGAACCAGCTTCAGCCTGAGCTTGACTCTTTTTTCATGGAACCCTATTTCAGCAATTGGATAACTCTTTCCTTTATGCTGAACTTTTATATTTCAAATTCCCTAAAGCTCTAAGCAAGTCAGCACATGTTTGAGTTCTAAGTACAATTAAATGGCAATTTAAACTTGTGGTTGGTTCTCCTAGAATGGAGCCTGTTTTCTTGTCTTCCGCTCACATTGAGCTTCCTCAACTACATTTTCAA
Organism: Thryonomys swinderianus; assembly: GCA_004025085.1. NCBI lineage: Eukaryota > Metazoa > Chordata > Mammalia > Rodentia > Thryonomyidae > Thryonomys > Thryonomys swinderianus. The sequence continues at coordinate 12,116 of PVIC010005795.1, forward strand.
GAGTCGAGCTTTTGCAGCTTCCTATCCTGAGCCACAAATTCTCTATTTGCAATGAATCCTCCCTTAGTAAGTGATATAAAACCAGTTTCATGTGATTTTAATAATAAACGATACACACTACCAGAAAAGCTTCATGGTTCAGAGACAAGTCTGCTTAAGCAAAGGTAAACAATGACCCAATCATGTTGTCTAGGGTTCAAGCTCTCTTTCTATTTCTGACCGGCAAGGTGTTGGTGCTTCACAGTGAAGCCTGTTTCCTGCAGCAGACAGTCGAGACCATATCCTCACAGCAGAAAATGCAGCAGCTACAGATCCCACAGCCTCACCCTCTACCTACCAGGCTAAGACAGGTAAAGCATCATGCTCAAGGCACCGAGATGTGTGTATTGTTTCTGACTGAAATTCTGGTTGGATCACAGGAAGGGACTACGCTGATCACCAAAGCCACCAAAGACACAGCAAGGAATCAGTTGTAGGAAAACATCCTAAATCATAAGATGAAAATTAGATACGGAGTTTTGCCAGAGGAACTCCAAGAATGATGGAGACTGAATATTATGATATAAAGAAAGCCAGTTGCAGTTACATGGGGCCAAATTACATTACTGACTAACCTTTCTAAACATCCTCAAAGGCTGCACAGATAGAGTAGAGAATGAAAACCAACATCTCACCCTCAGATGCCTTATCTAAATTCATTTCTCTGGGAAGGCCGCATTCTTTTTTATCATTTATTTTGTATATCTTAGCTGAAATGAAGAGTTGTCTCTTACTGTTCTAATGAAGAATGGTACACTGTTCATGTATCTCCCCAAAGACTTTTTCTAATGTACAAATTTGACACATAAATGGCTCACCTATTATTTCAAAACAACCATGACAAATCTGAATTCCTAGCACAGAAGTATAACTATACACCAGTGCCTTTGACATACTTTTCCTATGTAAGCAGTGAGTGATCTATTCATCCTTCTTAGTTAAATGCTCTTTCAATTCCTCCCACTATTTAAAGTAAAATTTAAATTCATATTATTTCAAGTATAGAATATGATACAAATTCTATTTCATCTTTATCTAGACATGTTTGTATTAACTAATCTAAGGAAGTGAAAATCTGTTTCAAACGATATTATATAAAGCTTATTTTAAAGAAAGAAAAAATGTTTGTGTGCTGTGTCTGTGTGTGTGTGTGATGTCTTCTCAATTTGAAAATATCCCCAGTTGATAGTTTTGTACCAAATGATGAATGAATGGGGTTATTTTTAAAATTCAGCATTTACCATCTCTAGGTCTAAATTCCAGAAGTTATGTTGAATTTCTCAAATTAAATAAACTTGAGAACTATCTCTAGTTTCACTAATAGTGTAACCATATACCTTTTGAAAAAAACTGAGACAATCTCTTGATAACTCCCCCAGGCAGTACTTAAACTCACAATCCTCTCAGAGTCCTAGGATTTCAGGTATGCACCACAACACTCAAATGTCCAAATCATTGAATAGTTATATTTGTACAAGAGTGTTTGCCAGAATCTATAATGTCTATGTCTCCTTTTCCAAATCTTAATTAAAATATTCCAAAGATCCCAATCATTCCTTTCACTTCTAAGTTCTATAGGTTTCCAGAAATAGTGTGAGGCTTTCCTAGTGTGAGCTGTCTAGACTTTCAGAAATCTGTGTGGAAAAATCAAATCAGAGAACAAGTTCATCGGGCAGGATTAAAGCATCTGCAAGTGACAGGTTATTATCTGCCCCAATTACTGTTACGAGGAGCCATCAGAAGCTAGTTGCCCGCATTTGGGGAAAGCAGATGATGAGTAAAATTATGTCCAAATACAGAAAAAAAAAAAAAACAATATTTTGACTTAGGAAAAGTTCAAGATCTGGATCTGGGCACAGCACAGATTTCACAAATCCAGCCAGTAGTGAAGCCAGAAGTCTTTAGTCAGATTGCGGCAAAAGACAGTGACATGGCCCAGTTTCTTAGGAGAATGCAAATGTAGGGCGATTCTATTGTCCAAGTCCCTGCCAAAGTCTGGGCAGGCGACCAACACTGTCCTATTCACACGATCCTCAATTTTTATAGGATTTTTGAAAGGCAAACTTCAAGTAGTCAGTTACTAATAAAAGAATAAGGAAATGAAAGGTTTTTGCCTGTGCCCTCTAGTTCCTTCCTGCATTGTCTCCTGTCTGGTGGTGTCAGTGAAGCTGCTGCCCAGCTGAGGGACCATTTGATTCAAGTAGTTTTTAGCCCATCTAAGAAAGATACATGACTTTTTAAACTGGTACCAAATTTCTTCAACGAGACAGCTTCTCAAAATGCACCTGACATGATGAAGGAAAAATTGTTAATTTACAAGAAAAGTGCTAATTATCAAGAAGGACAAAGCCACAAAATTGCATGTTTCCAGCCAGGGCAGAATAACTTGATGCAGACCTGCCTTCCCAGAAAAAAATAACCACATTACTGAACAAAATATAATAAATAATTGTTGGCATGTATTGACAACAGGCAAGACTGTGATTCTTGAGAGCACAAATGCACCCGATTATTCCCCACCTTTAGCCTGGCTTTCTCCCAGGGAGTGTTTTCCCTCGCATGAGGCAATGAGCTGAAGCTCCAGCAGAAAAATCTTGTTTGGCTCAGGAGGCAGACTGCAGAGCAGGACGCTGAGCTGGCTTAATTTCCTGAGTAGGAGATCACAACACAGGGAGCTCAACAAAAATACAAGCATGGGAGGCTGGAGCTTTAGCTCAGTGGTTCCGACACCTGCCTAGCAAGTGCAAAGTCCCTGATTCCATCCGGGTAACTGCGTACAACAATACCAGGCCTGGTGACTCATGCCCACCAGCACTCAGTACCACCTACCGCAGTACTGGGCATGGTGGCTCACACCTATAATCCCAGGATTTGGAAGGCAGAGGCAGGATTACCGAGTTTGAGGCTTGCCTGGACTACAAGTGAACTACAAAGTGAGACCCTGTCTCAAAAAAAAAAAAAAAAAATGTAAGCATGGGGCTTGGGACCCTTAGAAGAAGAGGCATTACATATGTGCCAGGTAAAATTCCATATGCCCAGACAGACAGTTGGGGCTGTAGTGTCCAAATCAGAATTGAGATGTTGGTCTCCCATTAGTGGGGGTTTTGCAGTTGTGGCCCAAAGGCAGTGAAGAGACTTTGCTCAGTAAGTTCGAGATCACAGAAATGTGCATGAGAAGAAGAAGAACCATGCTGTTGGACAAACAGTAAGCAATCAAGAAGAGCAGAAAAATCTATTTCAGGTGCCAGTCAATATATGTATTAGACAGAAAAGCTTCATGGTAAAGAAGCACTTCTCCTTCTTGGAGTGGGCATGTTTACCCTGTGCCATCCCATGTTGACAGTGTTTAACTTTCTATCTGACTTTTACAAGGGTTCACAGTTACAACCTTGCCTTAAATGTGAGGAGACTTCAGAGGTGGATTCTTCAGCGATGATGAAACTGTTAGGGCTTTGGCTACTCTTAAAGATGGATTTTGTATAAGATCTCTGTGGATCTCCTGAATCTTTACAGGCCAGAGGTAGAAGTTTATGTTCCAGCTCCCCAAGCCTCATGTGCTCATAGGTGGGGCTTTCAGGTAGTGATTGGATCATGGGGAGTTATGCTTTTATCTCTGTATTCACTATTGTCACTGATAGTGGAGATGGAGCCTGGTTGGAGGAAGCTGGTAACTAAGGCCAAGAAGGGTGTATTTCCTCCCAGCTTTTTACACTTTCCATTTCCTGGATGATATAAGGTGAGCACCTTTCCTGTCCCCGGGCCCTTCTACCTTACTGTTTCATGGGCTGGAATGCTGACACATGAGCCACTGTAAACCTCTCCTTTGAATTGTAAGTGTTGGGTACTATGAGCTAGGGACACAAAACTGACTAAAATATCAGGCAGGAGATCTTGAGCATCAGGAAGGGTCGAATTAACAATAAGTAAGATAATCTTGGGCAGATCCACTTTAGTACTTCCTGTATACAAGCATAGTTAACTCTTAAGAATTAGGCCAAGGTAATCCCTGTGGTTTGCATGTTCTGTGGTTCCCAACTATAGCACTCTTAATAGTGGAGGAACATGGAAAAAACATACACTTAATGAAAGAAGAAAGTTTGAGAGACTGTGTTCAGAGTAGACAACAATGGCCATAGCTGGACACGAGGGACTAAGTACTACGGCACAGCTGGAGAGGAAGCACAGCACAAAGCCAAAGGGGCCGCAGCTAGGAGACGACAGTCTGGAAGCAGAAAAGCAACTTGCCCCCACTGCAAAATTGCCATGGGCACCAGTCTGTTTTCTTCCTGCTATTTTAAAGGTACAGACTGGTCTCTAATTAGTACTATGTCATTCACAGGCCAGGGTAACAACAACCGTAATATATTTCTAAAATTACCAGCAAATATGAATGTGATAGAATAGAGTTTCATTCTTGAGATGACATTGAAACTTGCTAGGTCGAAAAACTCGTTAACAAAGGGAATATTTTTGCTGCACAGCATCGTCTATAAGCTCACTGCATCTGAAAGCCTTTGACTTCATAGGAAATCAAGCATTAGGAATTTGCTTTGGATTCTCCCAGCCAAAAACAGCTTTGCCGGTGATAATTATAAGAGACTGATTGGGCCTAACAACAAAAGGAAGAACGAGCCGGTGTTGGTAACCAGAACTTCTGGAACGCAGCGGCAGGTTTTATGTTTACTTTTGCAAAAACTAGAGAAATATATAGCAGAAATGAGAGATAAAACTATGGTACAGAAATATCTAATACTGCAATAATTATACATGACAACTGTGTACTTAAATACTCAAATGAAGTTAACCACACACCATCATCGGATTCGTATTTTAAAAATCAGTACTGTAACTAAGGTTTATCTCTCCAGTCCTACCCACTTTCTGTGCTCAGTGCCTGACCTCCTAGTTCATATCCTTACTTTATCATTATGTTTTAATAATTTATATTATTAATCTTTGTGAAATTTGTTTTGAGATTGATGTTTATGAGTGTAGTCAGGGTAATTATTTATATGCTCGATTTAATGGATCTTACTACTCATCACCAGTGTTTCCATAATACAACTTCACCGCCCTCAAAGGATGTTTTTCTTATGACTCATCTCTTTGTCAGAGAACATCTCTGGTAATAGCATCAGAAGTGGAACTTGCGCAGCACATCTTATGAGCTGTGCACACTCTAGAATCTATTTCTGTTGACACCGCACAAGAAAGGCAAAATGCCTCTATGTGGGATCTGTAGTCACCGCATTGTCCCTGCCTCCCTTGCCACTTTAAATGTTGCTGCCAAAATCATCGTCTAGCAACAGAGACATCCTACGTGCGATGATTTTTTTTCTGTACAAACAATCTGATTTTCCTTACTTTCATGTAGCTAGAATAGTTTTATTTACCTTTTGAAATTCAGATATCTCTGCAGGATGTGTCTAAATATTGGCTTCATTTCATTAACGTTGCCGCCTCTCAGGAGACTCTTCATTCCGCAAGCTCAACAGTTTCTTCAGTTCAGGAAAGTTTTCTATAAACATAACTTTGTAAACTAATTTTTTTTACCATCTTTCTGATCTCTTCATATTTCTGTTGTGTTGATTCTCTTTAATATTTTAGTTTTCATCTTCTCTCTCCTCTTCTTACTGTCATAATCCTTTCACCTAGAAAAGCTTCCTAATGTGTGTCTCGCATCACTAATTCCTTTTTGTAGTGTCAATTTTTATCTTTGTTATTTCCAAGGCATATTTAATGCTCAGCAGCAGTTTTTAGCATCTTCCTAATGTTTGCTTGCCTCTTATGTCTCTATTTTCCTCTAGGTCTTTTGTCCTTCTGCCGTTTGGGCTGTCTCATTGCATTCATGTCTTGAATTATTGAAATTATAAAACAAAGGTTTTCAAAATGTGCTTCCATGTACTACAATGCACTACTGTGATGTTGGCATTCACATTTAAATGTTCTTTTAGACCACAAAATCTTATCATAGTTTCATGGATATTATAGTGTTTTAGTTTCTTTTCTTTCTTTCTTTTTTTTTTTTTCTTTTTGTGGTGCCGGGTTTTAATTTGCTCCTTGTGCTTCCAAGGTAGGCGTGGTACCACTTCAGCTAAATCCCTGGCCCCAATATCATGGTTTTTCTATTTGCTTGTGCATACCTAAAATCAGGGCATAATATCTACCCTTAATTAGAAGAAAATGGGCTACTATTTTTCATGATTCCTTTAACAGCTACCTCTTCAGTCCTAAAATTTTCACCCATATTTTAATCTTGAAACCTCAGGGGCTCTATGCACTGTCTAATGTTTCTCTACGTATTTTCTAGTACTTAACCATCACTCACCTAGTGTCTCTGCTGAATTAAGAAGGGTAAGACTGTCCTTATATCTGGTCAGTCAAATGAGCCCATATTCCTGCTCAATTAGTGGGGAATATTAAATCTAAAAAGCAAAATCAGGGCTAACAAAGAAAGGGCAACACAGCAAGTCTTTCTCACTAATGTCTTAGGTTCCAAAATGAGATACAGCATCCATATTATATTCCTCTTAGACATTTTTAAAGGCATTTTTAAGTCCTAAAAGGATGTAGAAATAAGGATTTATCAGAGAAAGTTATATGGGAGGAAGGCAAATTGATTCCAGCTGCCTTTGACATTTGTGTGGTTTAAGACTTGATATCTTTATAACAGATGCACTCAATGGATAGAGGTGAAAAATATTCTCTTTCTTTCTGTCTGATTTGTAACACACAACCCTAGATCTCCACTGTTAGATGAGTCACTAATTTCTCTAGAGACATGGCAGATTGTCACCCAGATATCCTTAATTCTACATGCAGTTATGAATGTAACTATTGTAACTAATGTATACAGCTATGACTCCGGTAACATTTAATTAGAATTGACCCCTGCATTTATTTTCCATGAAGAACTGTACACCAGTAAGAATGAGGAAGACTCAAATATCCTAAAATCTCTTTTTGCTCCAGTCTGAACATAGTAAAAAGAAGAATTACCACGAATCCTCTCAGTTAGATACACGTAGAATGACAATATTCCCATTGGATGAAGTAGCTAATTAGGTCTCTCCCCACTCCTACTGCCTGGAAAGTGAGGCTCCCTAAGGCTTGCTCTTTCTAAATAGATCCTATTATGACTTTCTTCCTCCTGCCCTTTGCTTAGTGCATCATAAGTGCAATCTGGACATCCCCTTTTTGAGTGTTTTCAGTTATGCTGTGGTCACTGTCAGAATGTTGTGAATCAGTTGAAACCCTTTACTTTTCTTAATCATTTTCACTTTATGGAAAGGATGCAATAATCACACAGCACCAGCTCCAGAGGAAAAAAGCAGATGAAGACGTTCTCATGTGCTTAAAAACCCATCTTCCCATCAGACGGTGCACACTGGACAGCAGCACATAACATATCCTGACTGCCCCTTGTGAAGACACTGAGTTTTCTTGACATTCAGAGTCACCTCTTAGCGCTAGTTCTGTTTGTCAAAATTCCTTCAGTTGTCTGATCCTTGCCATATCCATTACTTTATTATCTTGTTTCTATATTTGCCACAATTGAGTTGCCATACATTTTCACTTTGTACAGTGGGTCTGCATTTAGCTGGGTCAGATCTGTGGGCACAAAGTTCTGTAGCTGTTACCATCACACCTCATCACACTTAAGTCTCTTGTCAGTTAAAATACCACCTTAGCCATAGACATCTCAAAATGCCCGTTAAGTTTTTGTTTCCTTTCACTTTCTCTGGCCACGCACTACAGTGATTTAGGGTGATGTCAGCCGAAGGTGAGCATTTAGAGGAATAAAGCGTCGTCCTCTGGAAGGTTTACTACTTCCTTCCCTCCTCGTTCCTGCTTTCAGGCTGGGGACTAAAACAGAATCCTTCTCTATCAAAACAACTGTTGCTGTGTTTATGATGAAGTGGTCTTTTATGGGATACGAGAGCGCCCGCGGGAGAATTCCCTGTAGGCAGAGGTGTAAATAGCTACAGATTAGAGGATTTATCAAACACTGCTAAGTGACCTGTTACTTCTGACTATGACATTTGTACTTTTGAACTCTGTCATATTGGTACCTTCACAGTAAGTGATATACCACAAAATCTGTCCTTTCTGTGAAGAGGAGAAAATGGTAGACTATTTCAAAACTCGCATTTCAGAGTGTAACACACACAGGTACACATAAATACACATGTGCTCACATGTGTCCCTCCCTGAATATATGACACTTATATTCTGCTCTGTAATTTTCCTTTTTTTCTACCTGAAACCAAATCACAGGAAATTTTCTATATTCCAGACGAAGAGAAAATAAAAAGGGTATTACAAAAAGATACATGTAGAAATATATCAAATGTCACTAGCTAATTCACATGATGGCTTTTCATGACCACACAGATATCCTGTAAGACTCTTTCCAAGAATTATGAATAATCTCTTCTGCTAACTTTTTCAAGATGTTTATTGCCTTATATCTTTGATTTTTCAGAGCTAACACAAAACTTGAGGCTTTCTGCTAGGTCCATATTCACCCAAAGACTGACTTCATTACCTTCTTCTAATCCATTTTGTGATTAAATGTTTGGCTGTATGCTACCTCACACTACAGATTTTAAAGCCAGCTCCCAAATTTCTAGGGCTATGGAACTACATCTAGTAACATCTCCATTAAGTGGAAGAATGTGGTCCATGAGTCCATGAGTCTAACCATCAGACTCATCTTCTGACCCCATTTAGCTGTCTCCTATGGGATGACCAGACTGACAAGGGATCTGGACACCACTGGTTTCAGGGCTGGAGAAGGAAAGCCCAACAGTTCAACTATCCATCAACATCTCTTCGGTTTAGTCTAATAACATTCCTCTTACTTCAGTGACCAACGGCAGATTTATTACTGGATTCTTGTTCCATGGGAAGAAGAATGTTACCGAATTTCTGTTTTGAACAGTCCAATCCTAGAGCACATACTCACTGGAAAGTAAAGAGTATTTGTGTTCCCCCTTCATATGCTTTATACCACATGTTATATTTTTAAAATATAAGCACAAATGATTGAAATTTAAAAATAGGGCTCATCATAAATTCATTTTTCTTCATAAAGCATCAAAGGAAGCAATTCTTTGATAGATATATGAGGATTCAATTTTCAGTGATTTAGGCTTCAGGCAGTGTGCTGTAAAGGCAAACATTTTATTAGAGAAATGATTTAAGAATCTGAGTTTCAATTATTGTTATATTGCTATCTATATAACTCAGTGACTTCATCATGAAAGTTCTGATCTCCAGACATTTCTTTCTAAAATGAAGAAATATCATTCTGTGCCTTGTAGGAGTCTTTGTTTTAGTTCAGCTGAAATGGTTTGTAGACTGGGTGAAAGTAAACAGACAGAGAACAGGTTTTTAAATGACTCAGAGTTTATATTCTGCATAAATATATGATTTAGAAGTATGTTTGCAAAAGCTCTATTTTTTTAAGGTAAATTGGCCATTTGGACTAATTTCTTGTGTGATCTGTAATGAAACCCAGTCTAATCACCCACCAGGTTTCTGGAAATGTCTAATACTCTGAAAAACAACAAAATGATAACAATTCAACAGCAGTATTATAGAACAGGGAAGAAAGTCTAAATGATACTCATCTGAGTTTAACCACAAGATAAAATGCAATTTAGTAATGAACAAACAAAATCCAAATAGCAAAAGAGGGTGTAAGAAATCGCTGTTAGATGAAGTGAGCAGTTCTAGCAAAAGCACAAAGCTAAATTCAAAAATGGTCCAACAGGAATGAAAAGCAAGAAACCAAGAGCTTCAAGGGATCATGCAAGGAAGAGACAACAGCTGTTTACATCCGATTAGTTATAGAGGGAGGCACAGGGTTGTAGTTTTAGCCACACTGTACTTTATGTCTTCATTAATTCTTACATGAACTTATGGAATTTCCTCATATGTCAGGCAGAATAATGCCCTGCTGAGAAATTCATACCCTGATCTCCGGAACTGGAAAATACAATGCTTTCCATAGCAAAGAGAGATGTTACAGATGTGATTTAATTAGCTTCTCAAAATGCAGAGTTTATTCTGGATTAGCCAGCTGGCCCCAGTGTAATCGCAGAGTTCCTCATGAAAGGTGATAGGAGGTTCAAAGTCAGAGAGAGAAAAGGGACGATGATGAAAGCAAGGCCATGGAAAATTCTCAGGATTCGATGCTGCTAAATTTGAAGATGGAGAAAGAGGGTCACGGACGATGGAACATTGTGAACTGGGCACTAGAAGGTGACAAGTCAAGGGAAGAGATTCACTCCAGAACCTACAGAGAAAAACAGCTGGCATTTTAATTTCAGTCCAGTGAAATCCATTGAAGACTTTGGCCTACAAAATTTTTTGTATGTTGTTTGAAGTTACCGTGTGATAAATTATTATCACAGTATTGCTTACAAATACACCTTGTTCCACTCCCTTCTTGTTCATTTCTGCCTCCAACTGATCCTATCTAAAAGTTATTTTTATCATGATACTTTTTATCTAAAATCTTCAATGGCTTTCCCCATTCTCAAATGAAATACTCTACAATGAGATGGAAGCTATAACTTTGAATACTGTTTCCAGACATCAGTACTAATTACACAGATGTTCCTCCAGCTATAGGAGGTTATTGGCCCATTCCCAGTCTTTGTTTCAACTTAGTTCTTAAAAATTACTATATAGAATACAACTCTGCACAATAACATTCTGTCACTTGAGAAAAGTTCTAAACTTTTCCAAACAAAAAATTAGCTGAAATGTTTGTTTACACAAAATATGCAATAGGAGAATGCTTATATAACTATTTAGGAACACATTTAAGGCCCAGAAGAAAATTCTTACAGGTGAATATCCAACAGATAGAATTGATACAAATGACATACACATAGCTCACATTAAGTGAATATGCAGAAGGTTAAAAACAGAATTTGACATGAAAAAATCAACAGATCAAAAAGTCTATGGATAAATATTCTACCTAAATACATTCAAATCAAATAATGAGATACAGTTTAACATAATTAGTAAATATTAAAAATTGCAATAATCCCAGGTACATAATGAAACCCATTCTTTAAAGAGACCTTTATATAGTTAAAGTGTTATACAACAGTACTTTGGCAATAGATAATAGCGTTAAAATGCTATCTTCTATTTAATTAATCTATTATAAACATTTGCATAAACATACATAAAATTGAAATAGTGTGAGTGGAAAATGATTTAAATCATGGCACTTATATTTTATGAGATCTATATGTCTCCGAAATTTTTAAGAATTTTGTAAAATATAAATTTTAGAATTGTATGTAATGTACAAGATAACAGTATACCTTGGAAATTTATTAGTAGTGCTCAAAAAATAATTAAATTATCTTCCTTTTCATATTTGATGGGGATTGCATGGAAAATATAGATCTGTCGAGCATTATGGACATGTTGACAATATTAATTTTTCCAATCCACACAGGATACATTTCCACTTTGGAAGCCATAATGTTTTTCGTGTGCTGTTGGATTCAGCTCACCAGCATTTTGTTAAGAGTTTTAACAACTGTGTGCATCAAGCATATTGGTCTGTGTTTTCCATTATAATTGAATTTTTTGTGTATTTGCCTCAATGTAATTCCACCCTCATAAAAAATAGTTTAGCAGACTTCTTTCCTTTTCAGATTTCTGAAATACTCTGGGAAGAATTAATAATCTTTCCTGAAAAGGTTTTGAAGAATTCAGTCATAAATCTACCAAGTCCTAGACTTTTCTTTGATGATAGACTTTTAATTATTTTTTTAAATCTTCTTATTCATTATTGATCTTAGACTTTTCTATTTCATTTCTAAAACAACAAAAACTAATTTATCCCAGTTCTGTAGACAGCGTGTCTAATTTAGTCTTTATCCAGGAATTATCCATGTCTTCTGGAGCTTTTAACTTCTTAGCATAGAATTGTTCATAGTAGCTTCTTATTATCGCATGTATTTTTCTGGGACAGGTTGCAATGTCTCTTTCTTCATTTCAGTTTATTTATTTTGATCATCTCTATTATTTATATAAGTATAGCTACAAATTTGCCAATTTTATTTTTATTCTCTAAAAAATAACTCTTCAATTGATCTTTTGCACTTTACCACTGTTGATTTCATTTATTTATGCTCTAATCTTTATTATTTTTTTTCCTTTTAATAAATTCGGTTTTGTTTTCTTTTTGCTTTTCACTGTCCTTAATTACAAAGTTAGATGTTTATTTTAAATCTTCTTGCCTTTTGTCATATGCATTTATTACTATGTTTTATAATTAATATAATTTTTTCTGGATCCCATAGATTTTCACATGTTGTATCTTCATTTTCATTTGTTCCGAGAAATCTTTGGTTTACTTTTTAATTTTTCAGTAAGTCATTCATCTTTTTAAAATTTACTTTTCATTGTCCAGGTGTTTGTATATTTCCTATTGTTGTTTTGTTAATTTCTACTTTAATTCCATTGTTAGTTTCATTCTATTGTTAGTTTTATCCCATGTTAGTGTAACAACATACATGCTATTATTTCAATGTTTACATTTCTAAGAATTGTTTTGTGGTTTACCACATGATCTTTATTGAACAATATCCTATCTGCTAATGGTGAACTGTGTAGACTGTTGCTTATGGATGAAAAGTTCCACAAATGAATTTTAGGTCTATTCACTTTTGAGTATGGACCCATTTTTATAGTATTTTTGTTGCTTTTCTGTCCTGGTGATCTGTCAAGAAAAGTCAGGCACTGAAGTCCCAGGTACAGAGCTAGAATTTATCTCTCCTTTCAGATCTAATAATATTTGCATTATATAGTTGGATTGTCCAGTTTTGGGTGCAGGATTTTTTTACACTTATTTCAATGCAAAAGATCAATTAATATTTATTATCACATTAATTGGGGTAATTTTTGTGTTTTGAATAAGTATATATGTCCCTCATATAACTGATAGATACTTTTAAAAAGTGAAATTCTAAAAGAAAAAGTATTAGATTATGTTTTACAACACTGACATAGTAAAAAAATAATCAGAAACATGGGGAAAAGTGATACACATTCACTTTCCAAACCAATGAAATCATCAGTATAGACATAAAGTATCAAGGTTCACTGTGCGCTGCCTCAGCACCTGGTGAAAGCAGAAAGGTAGCAGACAACCACTCTGTAAAGTCTCCTTCCAATCCTGTTTCCCTATATGAGGTCCTTTAGCCAAACAATCCTCCTTATCAAAGGCACCAGGCACAATTACTACTACCCCCATAATGTAGTTTCAGTTTCCTGCCAACCAGCAGAAATATTCAGACAATCCAATCACACCCTCCCTTTGGGAACACAGGGAAATCTCACCCTTCTAATGCTACAAAGACTGTCTAATACAGCCTCTGGTTTTGCACTCCATTTCCAAGTCCAATTCATGTGTCTCCCTGCATAACACACAGAATCCTCCTCTCCCATAAACCATAAGGACAAGTGGCCAATAAGCTACTGTGACATTTATCCTCCATTGGTGGATGTCTTATATTCAGACATCCACATGAATCCATCCGTCATCAACAGAGTCAATAGTAGAGATTGTAGCTGTTGAGTCAGGAGGAGGACATTTAAAAATGTTTAAAAATGTTGCTCTTGATCATATATATATGAGTTTTTCATGATTTATCTCCTCAGGCTAGCAATCTTAGGGCAATGTAGTTTTTTCTTATAAAACCTTCACAAAAAAGAAATGGATGTAACCAGAGTTATGGGTCTGAGTCAACTGTCTACACAGTGTTAGTCTTAGTTTAGCTCAATCAAGTGCATCAAACATACTCAGCAGTGTCTACAACAACAGATTCCTATTTCCTACCCCTGAATCCTTCAAAGCACAAATGAAATAATGCCCAGTCCTTGGCAAGATTTCCTGTGAGCAAAGAACACTGTGGCAGAACTTTTAGAACCCTACATAAGGAACCTGTGCTTGTTACACAATTTTTAATTGAGTTCTTCATTGGTACATTTATAGACAGCTCACAACATTGGGGAAGTTGTAGCAGTATATGATACAAGTTAATTCTCATTTTTACCCATATACCTACCCACACCTCAACCTCCTACCCCCTATATACATATTCTTTCTTTTTCTTTCCAAATCATATTTATTCTTACCCCTCATTACCTTCCCCTACCACATTCCCTTTGGATATTTCCTGTTTCACAAAATCTATCATACATTCTGGAACTCATTTACATCTATAGGTTCTCTTATCAGAGAAAAGATACAGTATTTACATATCTGTGATCTATTTATTTCAATTATTAGTGTGTCCTCAAGGTGTGTCCTTTTGCACATAAATGAACGAAACTTGTCATTCTTTATGGCAGAGTAATAACTCCATTTTATTTTTTTAAAAAACACATCTTCTTTATTTAGTCTCCAGTTGATGGGCATCTGGGTTGTTTCCAAGATTGGGCTATCACAAACTGAGCTGTTTGGAACATGGGTGTACATATGTCTTTACAATATGATTCTTTTAATTCCTTCAAGTATATTCCTAGCAGGGGGATAGAAGGGTCAAATGGGACCTCTAATTCCAGTTTTCTGAGGAATCTCCACACTGATCTCCACAATGGTTTTACAAGTCTGCAATCCCACCAACAGAGGAGTAGGGTTCCTTTCTCCCCACAGCCTTGCCAGCATTTATTGCTGGTTGATTTTGCAATAGCCAGACTCCAAAAACTATGAATAATAGCTTGAATGCACATTCCATAGACTCTTTCTGGTTCTTTATGCCCTTGTGAGCTTTCTACTATTCTCATGGAAACAGAGGGACTAACATATATTGTGGCAAAATATAAATTGTCTCCAGTATCTAATTGTTAGCTATCATTTCTAATTGAATTCCTTTTTTTTTTTTTTTTTTGAGACAGGGTCTCGCTTTGTAGTTCAGGCTGGCCCTGAACTCACTATGTAGCCCAGGCAAGCCTCCAACTCAGCAATCCTCCTGTCTCTGCCTCCCGAGTGCTGGGATGACAGACGTGAGCGACCACGCCCGGCACTGTGGTATGTGGGATTGATTGCTGGTGGGCATGATTCTCCATGCCCAGCATTGTATGTGGTTACCGGGATCGAACTCAGGACCTTGCTCTTGCGAGGCAGGTGCCAGAACCACTGAGCTAAATCTCCAGCCCTCTAATTGAATTCTTTATAGGTACATTTTATACACACTTCTCAATCACACTTAACATTGGGAAATTTGTACCAGTATATGACATGAGTTAATTCTCATTTTTACCCATATCCCTACATACCCTACAATACCCCACCCTCTATTACATATGCTTAAATATTCAAAGGGAAAAGGGTAGGGGAAAGTAATGAGGGGAAAGAATAAATGTGATTTTTTTAAACAAAGAAAAAGAAAGCTATCATTTCGATAATGAACTATAACTTGGACTTTTAGATTAAATACATTTTCCGGCCTTGCTTGCCTCCCAGTCCTACATATTTTTGTAAAGTTACATGCTATAGAGACAAAAGAAAAACGTTATGTGGAAACTACTATGAAAGTGTTTTTTGGTTTGGGAATGTTTTGTGGGGGGGTGCTGGGGATTGAACTCCACCCCTTGTGCTTCCAAGGTAGGTGTGATACCACTTGAGCTAAATCCCCAGCCCCATGAAGTTTTTTTAAAGGGAAGTCACCACAACTGCCTTCCTTTCTTTATTCTCCTTCTCAGTAACTAACACATATGACCAGAGCTTGAGTAGCTACTTGGGGCCATAAAAAGGATGGCAAATATGTCAGAACATCAAAACAAGAAGCACATAGATTGCTAAGAACTAACAAATTCTCATTCTATCCCAGAATTCCCTATGTCCAGATTCTCTCAGCTAAAAAAGAAAAATAAACTCCAAGATTCTTTAAGCCACCTGTTGTACTCTGATAAATTTTAACTCATATAGATGATATACCTAGAATAGATTTTTAACCAGTTTATACTATATGGTGCAGCTCTATAAAAGTATGAGTTTACTCCATTTAAGTATCACTGAGTCTACTTTGCCAGTAATTTTATGTACCAGCAACAAAAAAGTTGAAGTTGAATCTTTGATTCTTACTAGTACAGGCTTAGACCATTTTGCTGATAGAAATAGGACTGGTTGTATTTTCTAGTTTCATCTGCTATTTTAGAGTCACCCGAGATGTGGCAGAGGAGCATGAAACAGGGATCATCTACCAGAGGAAAACAGGCATTTGAATTCCAACCAGATGTGAACATTTGAATATAAATGTGAGGTCAGAGGAAGAAATAGATCAGGAACCCAACAAGCCCCGCAAGGGCAAGTACAAGTCTAAAGACAGCACTCTTAAGTGAAAGGGAGCCAGAAATGAGTAAGTCTGTACTTTTATACAAGACTGGATGGAGCAAAAGAATCCTGAAAGGAAAGCTGCTACCGAATCTAACAGCTCAGAGAATGGGCAAAAGGCATTCATGACTAGAAACAGTAGAGTAACTGAGCCTAAAGCAGTGATTTTCCTTCCTCTCTTTTAAACCTTATGGAAAATGTGGTTCAGAGACAAGTGTGTAATGACTACAGATAATTAAAGTGCAGTACACATCTGACTGGAGTAAAAAAAAAAAAAAAGAAGTGTGACAATTACATGGTGCTTCAAACATTGAAATTACCAGCAACCAATATATTCCCTCCCGTATTCATAATCGCTGCCCTGTATCTCACAATGTACAAAGGTAAATTCTGTTTCCTGGCTAATTCTGTGATTTAAATTTTGTTCTGCTATTTCAGAAATAAAAACAACCTGATGGTCAGGACTCACAACAATCTAAGATTTTAAAAACTAAACTGTGACCTTGAGCAGATTATCCAACATCTCTAACCCTCAATGACAAAGGTTATAAAATCAAGAAAATAGCACTTGCTCTATTATTTCATGAGATGTTCATGAGGCCTGAAGCAGTTAACATACAATGAAGCACTTTTCAGTTAAAAACTATCAAAATCATTATTAATATTGTACTTCTTAGACCACTGTTATATTTCAATGCCTTGTTTTTAAAGTATGTAATTGCAAAAAATTTGTTTGGAAAATGCAGGGCATAAAAATACTGTCATGCTTTGGTATTCCACTGCTTTGAAACTCATTGAATTTTGCACATCATGCATATTAAGGCAAATATTTTGCCCTGGTTCTTTGGTACTTGACACACAAGATAGAGGTTGGGGTTTCTGCTAATCAGTCCTTACTGAGTGTTTGGTGACTGGTTACCATCTCCAGCCAAAACAATTGGTTTGGTATTGTCATTTTTGGTGCTTCTGGAAACTCTTCCAAAAAATGAATGACTACCAAGGTATCTCTGGATAAGTAAAATTACAGTAGTGATGTGTATGCACACATACACATGCGCGTGCATGCTTGTGGGCTTGCGTGTGTATTGGTTTTTTTCAGTACCAGGAAACAAACTCAGGACCCTGTGTTTGCCAGGCAGGCATAGCACCACTGAGCCACCTTATATGTTTTAAAAGACTAATAATCACATATCAAAACAGAAGGTTAAAAAAATCAAAGTTTAACACTACTTCTGGTTGTAATATCTATTTTTCTCTTTTTAATTTTCCAAAAATATTACCAAAAATGTAAGTAGTATAAATGAAATGCCAATTGTTATTTGTAACTTGTCTCATTTACTTTGTCATTGCAGGGACAAAGTACTTGACAAAAATTAAAGGAAGAAAGGTTTGTTTTAGCCCACAGCTTTAGAGATATCAGTCCACAGTCTACTTGCACCAGGCAAGGTGGTATGGCAGAGGACATAGCAAAGGAGAAATGGTTCATGGCTGGGCAAAAAAAAGCAGCAAGTTTTCTTTCTTCTTTTCCATTCTGTTCTACCCACACCACAAGCCTAGTGGGTAGTCCATTCACACCCAGGGTAAGGGTTCCTCTACATTAAATTTGTTGTCCACAAAACTATGCTAAACCAATCAGTGAACTAATTCAGTATCATACCCTCATGATCCAGTACCACAAATCCATCATCTAGCCACCTCCTGAAAGCCTCCCATGAGTGCAGGAGGCTTAGGGTGGTCATCTAGATGTAAGACATAATATAACTAGGTAGTGGTTAATTCTACTTTTTACAAGCAAATTTCTAAGTATTAGACACATGTGAAATAGAACACCAGAAAAAGACATATCCTACCAGGAGAGACCTCTATTCTATACTAAATTAGAGGATTCTGTTGACCCAGCAAGGAAAGTCTCCTTCCTTGTTCAAATGATTCAAAGAGGTTTAGAACCAAAATAAACCAGAAGAGCTGCTTATTTGTACCTCAGCGGTTGAATGCAAATACGTGTGCTCTTATCTCTACAAATTAAATCAATCAAAACCACATGGGTAAATGAAAATAAAAAGAGAAATGGGAGTTAACAAAATCGAGATTGTACCTGACACAGTTTATATACTAGTTACATTCACTGCCTCCTTGGACAGACATGTAGCATACACGTATGCAAACTATTACATTTTGGAAAAGACAAAAAAAATCCTCAAATTTTAGCCCTTGGGAGTCTCTCCTTACTGAAGAAGTTGTTGGCCAATAGACTATTTCAGAATGATAATTGCTAAGAAGTCTCTATATTAAATTCTTTCCACTGAAATGACTGGTGTGATTGGACTATAACATGATATATTTGGCAACAGGGAGTGATTAGAAAAATGAGGAGAGGCAGGTGAGGCATGAGTTCCAACACCTGAAGCTTTCAGCATTCCAACTAATTCACACTACTGAGAAAAATGGGAAGAAAATAACAAAAGACACAGGAAAATATTAACCACTGCCAGGACCTGCAGGACAAAACAATGGGGTGTGAGGTCGAGGGGTGCAGATGAAGAAGAGACTCAAAACAGGACAGTGTGGAAGTGGGATGACCATTCAGTCAATACAGAAAGGTGCCTTGTTTATTCTCAATGCTATATTTATACAGATCTTAGGGACATTATTGACATTAGAGGCAGTTAACAATTATCTATAGGTACATCGGTAAGTTAAAGTTTGTAAACAAGAAACTGCAGCGTCATCATGACAAAAAGCATAAATTATCATTTATTCTATACTACCTCTCTATGTCTACTTTCCTAAAATGTAAAATATAAATTCCCTATTGTCTACTTTCGAGGGGGTAATTCTCTCTGTTATTTTTGTACTATTTAATCATCAAAAGCAAGAATATTTCTTGCCATCAGAGCACGGTCAGTAAGTCCCAGTAGAGACTGTTGAGCACTTTAATCATTAAATGAAAGAACAGCAAATTCGTAACTGAAGGAACCATGGACAGCGACCATGGGGCAGAGGTTGTCTACTCCTTGTCTCCACTGATCGAGCATCCAAGGCAGCAACTCAGATCCCATAATTCAGGATGAGGCTGCAGTTCCTCTGGGAAGCTGCGCAGCCCCGTGCACAGTGCAGATCTCCTCACTGCTAGTCAGGGCAGCTCCCGGCGCAGTGCTCCTGGCCTCACAGTGACGACCCCCAGGTCGCTCCCCACAAACCACCAGTAGGGGAAAAGGAAAAACCCCACGGTGTGATGTTCTGTAAAACAAGTAAAAATGCTCATTCAAGGTAAAGAATACTGAATGTTATCAGGGTAAATGCCGCAAATATTTTATTAGTGGTCCATGAAAACACTTGATAAGTATATGTTTCGGTCAAATAAAAGATTATAATCTTAATATCAAATGATGAGATCAAGCAGAAAAAAATACATTTGCAAACTGTACCATGAGGGTGTAGTAATTAGGAACATACGCAAAAGGTAATACTTACAAATCTAAAACCAGAAAGTACAAAGTTTATAGGAAAAATATATTTAAAATACTGGATTTTCATTTTCTTCCTTCCTTCATTTTCTGGTGAATAAAATAGAAATGTCTTTACAAACCAAATATCATAAATGAAAACTGATATATATATATATATCATTTATAGTATATATATATATTTATAGTATATATATCATTTATATATATCATTTATAGTATATATATATATACTATAAATTCAATATAGGTAGTAATGCTTTCTTTCAATGTCAGTGAAACAGTCACAAAAATTGGTCATGTAGTCCAGCACTCAGCAAGTTTGAATGAATTGCAAAATCTAGGAGTAAAGTTTGTAGGCAATATTCTGTGATTATAACTTAACCAAGAAACAAAAAGCCTGAGTCTGATGCTACATAGAACTGCTCATCAATATTTCCAGTATTCTTATTTATCATCCCAGAACATAATAAGTCCATGTTTCTCTGTACCCTTGGATTTGTGATAGGTTACTCAATAAAATGTGAGTGAAAGAATTTAAAGTTTTCCTGTAGTAGCTGACAACATCCATAAAATTTGTATAAGAGTTAATGGAGCGCAGACCTCAAATGACCCTAAAGAGAATATGCTATGAAGATGAAGTTAGTTTTCAACTCTCTTGAATTAATATACAAACATTTCAATTGGAAAAATATCCAAGTTAAAGTTTTAGAACATTTACCAAAAGAGTAAATAAAAATACTCTATATCTGAACCTCTGAAGTACAGCTTTTAAAAAGGCATGCCTTATGTACATTAAATTTATAAAAGGAATCCTTAATGTATAGTGGAATTAATGTATAATGGCTTATACTTTTTTTAATCTCCAAGATCCAGATTTTTAGAAAATCAGTCCAATGTGAATCAGTTGTCTGTGTTAACCCCAAAGACATAACCCCTTAGGTACAGGCACCCACCACTAAGCTTGGATGTCATTTCTGAAGAGGAATATATTTACTACATTCCATGCTGAAGAATCTGCTTCCTGCCGTGACTCAGCTGCTTAGATATGGACTCCCCTGGCAGTGGCATCAGATGTGGTGGCAGCATGGGAGATCTTTCCATTTTGTTTTGTCACCTGCTTTGGAAATGAACTTGGCGTGAGTTATACTTGTCAAATGGACATTGTCATCACTTGAATAGGAAAATGAATAGCATACAGTGAAGGTGTATGTTCCATGGCAGTTTCTATGAGAATAGGCATGGATTCTAAACTAAAAATACATGAATTTACCATATTTTTATTATACTGCTAATGTACTGGGTACATGCTATATACAAGAAATTGTGTTTCTGAAGAAATATATGAAAGAAATAACATATGTTTATTGGAATCCGTCAGTCACAATCTTTGTGTTCCAACTTTATGTTGGCAGACTTTTTGTAGGTCCTAACTCTTACAACCACCACAAATGTCTAGGGTGGGTATTTCAAACTTTCTCTTTTATCTTCTCCATCCAAACAGAATTTTCATCCAACTTGACTCTCCCCTTGATGGGAGAAGGGCCAATTTTTCTCTTTTTAATTCGGCAAGGCCTACTCTTTAAACAGCTTACAGAAGCAGAATATGTACTCCACAAGGAGTTGTAGACATGCCCAAACCCTCTTCCATGGCAAGAGTAGGGCAAAAGAGCGTCCAGATGGCCATGCTGGAACTCCTCTCTCTCTTCAGGACCTACCCAGGGATGGGTTTCTGATCAGACGAATGTGACTGGACTCCTTTCAAGGCATTAAATGTAATTAGCTGTTAATCATTACCGTTGAAGGACTCTGCTGAATGGTTATCCTGCACCATCTGGACGGCTCTTCGCAATCACTGGGGAAAACCTAGAATCCCTGTCCACAAATGTGTGTGTGTCATTTGCAGAAATTTACTATACTTGTCAAAAACTTTGTATCCAGTGGGAGACTTGTCACAGATGGTTGAATTAAAGACACAAATGCTCTTTTCATGAATCAGAATTCTAATTTATGGTATTTGTACTGCTTTAAAGCATTCATATTTTAGTGGAAATTAAAAAGTAATGTTTTCTTATATTTTAAAGACTGCCTATATCACCTACACTGTGAAGTTGGTGCAAAAAACCTATATGATGACACTGATAATCTGAAAAAGGGAGAGAACCCTATTGGGATGATAAGGGAACCACTAGAACATGAGAACAACAGGTTTGAAAACTTGACAGCTGCCTGGTGAATTCTAGCAGGACGTGCAGATGATAACCAGGAAGTATCACACAGACTCCAAAAGTCACCATATTGCGCTACTACTTGCTCCTTGGCCCTTGTCATGTGATGTATCTGGAATCAATATGTACCTCTTTCTATATATTCCCTTCCAAATAAGCTTTTCTGGGCTTGGAAAGAGGATGTGGCAGAAAAGCCAACTTGATTTTGCTTTTCCCATCTGCTAAGCAATAATTTGTCAGCATTTTATAGGTTTGCTTCCTCTAGCCAAATGCTTGGCCATATCTCATCTAGTTCTAACAACCATCTCTTCTCTCCTTCGATCTTATTAACTCCAGTTCATCCTTTAGGCTTTGACGCAAATGTCACTCCAGCGGTGAGCTTCCCCGAGCACACACCCTACGGGCTAGCGTCATGATTGTGTGCTCTAGACATGGAGTCTCTCATCTTTTTAGTAGCACTCTAATCTCTCGGAAATTCGTGTGCCCCTTTGGTCCTCTATCCACTTCATTTCACCCTCCTTTTAAATAGGAGGAAGAGTGCTAACAGAAACCAAGACCAAAGTGGAGTCCTCAGAGTCATATAGATAAGTCAGCACACTGTGGAGTAGCACCTAAGGCAGGAGTCAGAGAAAAATTAAAAGGTTATATAGAGGAATTTGTGGCAGAAATAAACTGTAAACTTGACAGGGACTGGAAGTTCTGAAAAAGTTAAATAATCACCCCTTAGCATAATCAGACCTATTTCCTTTCTTTACCATGCTAAATCAAGTACTACCATGCTACATGAAGACTTGGGAACTAACACTGTGTTGTAAAGTAGTCCCCTCTCAGCAGGAGATATCTCTCTAAACCCCTAGGACGTCTGAAACCACAGCTAGTTCAGAAACCTATGTACATTCTGCTTTTTCCATGAGTATACACCTGTGATAAAATTTAATTTATAATAGGCAAGAGAGAAGTTAACAAAAATAATTATCAATAAAGTAGAACAATTGTAACACTATGTTGTAATGAAAATTATGTCAACGTGTCTCTCACCCCCTAGAGATAAAGACAAGTGCCGGTATTTTCAGATCACCCTCAACTGCCAGTAATGAAAACCACCGAAAGTAAAGCTTACAGGGGAGGAATTGCTGTATCTCTGCATGGAAACCAGGAAATATTGAGGTTTTGTATCTCTGTGCATAAGCAGAAATTTAATATAAAGAATGAAAAGAATAAAAGTAATAAAGAAGGGGCATAAAGAAAGCAACGAGGAACTATAGAGATGTCAGGGTCCTAAGAACTTAGAAGTTTAGAGAGAAAATTCTTGAATTTTAGCTTAGAGAGAAAGTTCTCAAAAAACAGAACTTAGTCCATCTCAAAGAGTCCTTCTTTGAGGGCCCTATTTCCTCTTCGTTTGAGGAAACACACTGGTGATCTAAGAGCCACCGTGAGACTGACAGCAGGAAGCTTAAAGAGAAACAGGAAGTGAAGCCACGTGTTGCCACTGGAAACTACGGTTAAGTTCTCAAGATTTCTAAATAAAGTGATCTCAGAGATACTGTCATGAACCTCAGAATACATTTATCATACTCAAGATGAACCACTTTTTTTCACCCACTAAATCAACATAAGTATCTAATTTCCAGCTTCCTTTTTGATCACTGTAATTTCTTATGCAGTTAGAAAAACTGTTAATGTGTAAGTATCTATTTAGTTCCCAGGGATGAGTCTCTTTGATCTCTTTCAGAAATGTAAGTAGCTACCACTTTCTGGGAGTTATTCCTGACCTTCTGGGCAAAGGATGAGTTTACCAAACACTGAAGCCTGGGTCTTGTCAGCTATGTTCTGTTTCCAGACATGTTTATACACCTCTGTTTTGCTTTTAAAATGCCAAACTTTGAAATCCCCGAATATTTTTCTCTGAACAGCATTAGCCAGTACAGACCAGAGATCCTCGAGTACCTCAGAGACTGGTGGGCTGAGCTCCGAGCACACTTTATCAGTGACCCAGTGATGAATGATTCCTTCTCATACTTATGCACAACACTGAGTTAAAACCAACACTGCATGGTTCTCTTTTTCTCTTTTTTTTTTTTTTTTTTTGCTTTTGAGACAGGGTCTCGCTTTGTAGTTCAGGCTGGCCCTGAGCTCACTATGGTGCCCAGGCAAGCCGCTGCGAACTCAGCAATCCTCCTGTCTCTGCCTCCCGAGTGCTGGGATTACAGGCGTGAGCCACCACATCCGGCATTTACATGGTTCTCTTTTAAAGTTTTTCCCATGATTCTGCTCTGTTGCTGGGCCCAGAGGTCATCTTCCTGGGCTCTCAGATTTGCTCCAGTGTCTCCAGAAGCAGCAGGTGGAGCCTAGCAGGTCAGCCAAGGAACCTGAGATGAAAGGAAGGTGGCTAGGTGGGAAGTGACATTGACTGCTTAGATAAAGCGATCGAAAGAGGAAGGACTCGAGCAATTTGTTCCCTCTCAGGGTTAAGGAAATGTCTTTCACACATCCCCTCAAACACTGAGCAATGTAAAATTATCATTCACTCCAATAAATTACATTCAGCAATGACAACCTAAGGCACCACGCTAGATATACTAAACTAAGTGGAATCTTACAATTCAAAAGTTCTTGAAAATCTCAACCGAATGTCATGCTTTCTTTCTCATTCAATATTCTGATCTAACTATGAAGGCCCAGGGATCGCCACATGCTCTCTCTTTGAGTCTGTGTATCCTCTGCAGTTACTTTAGCGAACAGAACAGTACAGAAGTGACACGACTGCTTCCAGGACTCGGTTTTCTGGAACAGACTACTCCCACCAACTGGCTGCTGGGATGCTGACATTTGAAGCCAGTTACTGGGCCGAGAAGAACCACCCTTCCTGTGAAGAGGCCCAGGGAGAGGGCAGAGGCCTGGCCTGATGTCCTGCTGCATCCCAGACCACAGTCAGCACCAACTTGCTGTCAGCAAACCAGTATCTTGTAAATGCGCCTTCTGGCCACACAGTAGCATATTATTGACCAGCAAAATCATAAAAAATGTAAGGTTGTTATCCTAAATATTATGGCTTTGAGTTAACAAGCAGCATACACCAACTATAAAATGTTTCTAACCTCACCTGAGATATCAGGCTCGAGACACTTTGAGGCTTAGTCTGGTCACTAGAAACAAATAAAACCCTTTCTCCTCTCTCTCAGTAAACATACATTCCCTATGACTACGTGCAAAGCCATTTGTGTTATTACAAGACGCAAAATTCCAAGTGCCATTTCCCATCATTTACTCGGATGTGAGCAGCCCTCGCAGGCAGGAGAACCAGCAGCCACGGCTTTATGACCTCTCGCTGCTTCCTCGGCACACTGTGCATAACAGTGTGCTCTCTCTACTCATTCCCACCTCTCAAAAAAGCCACCCTGTAAACTACAACCTTACAAAAGGTAAATGGAAAAAACGAAATGTTAAGTGACCAGAAATGTTTTTCAAAACATGAGTCTTTTTGTGGCTGTTTATAGCTCCCCATCCATTTCTTTCAACCACTGCAATAAGTTCTGATTGCCTCCCCCACCACACTCAACAGCCCTTCCCTGGGGTGTTTTTCCCTGTGACTATTATTGTCAGATACAGTATTACATTTTTACCATGTATCTTGCTATTCTTGGGCCCTCCCCCCTTAACGGAATGTAAGTTTCATGAGGATCTGAATAGGTGTCTTATCTACAACCACATCTCTGTGCTCTGGGACACACCAAAGCCTATGTAAGCATCTCAAAAAATATTTATTAAATTATGATTTCTAAATATGCTGTTTGTAGGTTATCTGAAGAAAATATTGTTTTGGTGAGAAATTATGTTTCCAACTTCAGAGAAGTCACTTCATAAATTAACTTTCAAGATACAGTCTACTCAGAAATACAAAATTAGTTTTAATTTATATTTGTAATCTTTATTTTTTTATACTTCAGCAGTGTAAAATATTCCACAAATGAATTTCAAATAATATCAACGCAGAATTTTCTTCATCAGTTTTTGTCAGCTTTGGCTTTGGTCACGTCAAGCTACTTATACTTTTGGTCATTAAGGCAATCGGTCTCCCACAAGTCTGTGTATTATTTTCTTTATCTTATGGATGAGGAAATCAAGACTTAAGGAGGCTATTTTCTTCAAAGTGAATCAGCCATGAGAATGAGCCAGAAATTCAGGTCTCCTGACTGTAAATATATTCTATCCTCCAGCCACTTCTGGCCTATTACCTTCCATTAAGAGAAGCTGAATTTACTGCCTCTGGAAAGATAAAACCGTTTCATACTACTACAGATCTCAAGAATTCTAAAAACTGAAATTGGCATTTAATCTGTTTACCTTTTTGTAGCAGTTATCTCTACTTATCTCTACTGTCTTTAATTATCCAATTTCTACTGAACTTGTAGGAATCCGCAGCTTGTCCCTCCGGCTAAATTCTGCCTCCTTTTACAAGCAGGTCTAATACTCTACTAATAAAAGATTTTTTAAACATTGTTAGCTTGATAAAGTTTCTTGTGATGAGTGAAAATTCAAAATAGATATCAACACTGATCTTGGAGCAGAGTGTGATAATGCACACCCGTAATCGCAGCTACTCAGAAGCCTGAGATACAGTACAAGGATCAAAAGCTCAAGGCCAACCTGAACAACATGCTGAGATTCTATATTAAAAAACATTTAAAACATGAGAAGGGTTGGTGATGTAACTCAATAGTATAATACTTAGGATGCCTAAAGCCCTGGGTTTGATTCACAATACCAAAGAAAAAGGAGGAAAAGAAGTAAAGAGATGGAGGAAGAAAGAAAACTAAGAAAGGCCTTAGATTGAGTAGATGAAAACAGATATGCTTGTATAAAAAAGAACAAAGAAATACAATTATATTTTATTTTTAAAATCTTCATACCAGTTAATACAGATGAATATGTCTCTTATTTACTCTGACTCAAAGAGTTGAAAATCAACAGTGGTGAATGGCCAAGAGCTCATCAGTGGATTAATTCTTTTACTCAGGGTAATGACCATCACAAATGTTGACTTCAATGATGTACTCACTTTTCCACTATTAAAGTCAAGTCTAATTTTTTTTATTGCACTCTGAGCACTGAGTTGATGTCATCCTCTATATTTGACAACACTTTCATTCGGTAACTTTATCGGACCTAGATGTGGTGAAGACTTAAAGAAATGTGAAGTCTTGTCAGACATTTTTGCTTATATACAGGCCATGTTCCCCCTTGTCATAGTGTCAGAGCCAATACCATTTAATGTAAAAAGGGAAAAAGAAGGTATTATAATAATTTTCAGTGAAAACCCTGAACACACCATTTTCTTTTGGCAGTAAAGTAAAATACATAATGCATTTGTTTAGTTCCATTTGAGAAGATTTTTACAGAGAAAGATAATGGGTAAACTATAGTGCTAAAACACACATCATCAATTCCCATTTTTCAGTAGAAATAGTCTTTCTTTAATACCAAGTTTTAAATTATCAGTTGGGGACAATCAAAGCTAAGTCAAAGCTTGGTAACTCTCATCTTCGTAAAAGAGAAGAAGTTTTCTTATTATAAGCCTCTCAAAAGGATCCAATACATAGTCAAAGCTAACTTCATCATTAAAACAGTTAAGTGACTAAAAAGCAGAAGAATGTGTCACATCGCCCATAAATGATGTGTACTTTGAGGACATACTGTGATACCCGGGAACAATGCTATTTCCTCTGACATCAAATGACATTGGCTGAATTGTCACAGATAGGGAAACACTGATTGATAGTGACAGGTAAATCAAACTTCTATACAGAATCTTTATATAGGGTAGATTCAATAGGAGATTATTTTTAACAACAAGATGAGGTATACCCTAGAATTCAGTCCAGAGTTAGCCTCAATCCATGTCAGCTGCCAAAAGCAGAGAGCACAGTAACCAATAAGAAAAATCCCATCCTGTGTGTAGATTGAAAACAGACCCCTCTCTCCAATGGTGCTCACTGGAAATGCATTACCAAGAGCCTCTCACTGTGAAATAACAGGGACAAAGCACAGAACTGAGATATCATCCTGCAAATCATAAATAAATTATAAATAAACTGTAATAACAAGGGTCATCTAAAGAAATTTTTAAAAGCCCATAGGAAATAAGATTTCTAATAAGAAATTTTAAATGTATGCTAGTGAAACATTTTAATTGATCACAACTGACTGCCACCAGAAGTATCTAGTAGTAATAACATTGAGGTTGAAAGAAAGACCCAGATCTCTATAGGATGATTACAGACAGTTTGGCTTCATAAAACAGTTCAAGACAAAGTTAGGAGAAATGGGTATTGCATTCCTAAATGTCACCAGCAGCCAGTGGGAAACATCATAAACACCCTCAGCACACTTAGCTCTTCAACCACTAAGTGGTTGGCTCATGGGTGTCAGCCTTCTACTATTAGGAGACACTGGCCTTCTTCTTTGTGGACTTTGGAAATCTATAAATCAGCCTCCTCATTATCTTGTTTCCTTTATATCATGCATTATATTATGTCCTTGCCACGTTTTGGTTTTTGTTTTGTTTTTGTGGGGTTTTTTGAGACAGGGTCCCAACTTGTAGTTCAGGCTGGGCCTGAGCTCACAATGTAGTCCAGGGAAGCCTCAAACTCAGAATCCTCCTGCCTCTGCCTCCTGAGTGCTGGGATTACAGGCATGAGCCACCATGCCGGGCATTGTGGTATGTGGTACTGATTCTTCATAGGCATGAGTCACCACTCCCTATATTGTTTTATATGGTTACCAGGGATCGAACCAGGGACCTTGAGCTTTCTAGGCAGGAACTGGAACCACTGAGCTAAATCTCCAGCCCCTCATTCCAGTTTTTATAAGCTATTCAATACAGAAAATATTGTCCACTATTTTCCTCACAATAGTGATATGGTTTTATGCCTCTGTCTCTCATTTTATGAGAATAGCAGAAAAACCACCACATTTTATACTTCAAATACTGTTATACCAATATTATGATTTTTACAAAGTTATAGCTCTTATAAAGACAATTTACCATTATTAATAATTACGTACTAAAATAACCTTTAAGGTTGTATAACACTATTTGTACTTTAATAAGTTGTTAATGAAAAGATATAGATCAGTTCAAGTCTCATGGAAAGAAATTTGATAGTATGATCAAAAGTCAGAATATTGTTCAGTATTTCATTTTAACATGGGCTACAGAATCAAAGCTAGTCAGTCTTACAGATATAAGCAACTATTTGTACAGTTTTTATCTAGACATCCCTTCAAAGCATCAAGCAATCATAGGTGGCTGGATTAGAGTGTGTGCATGTGGATAAGAGTTTGATACTGAAAAACAAACAAAAAAGAGTACCTCCCAGAGTGTGTATGGTACCAGTCATGAAGCTTGCAGCCTGAGGGAATACAAAGGGATAGAAAGAATGTGGCTGCTGCTTGCTGCTTTGTGTCTCCTTCTTGCTTACCATGGGCCAGTTCTGCTCTGTGATGCCTCTCTGCCATACCATCCTTCCCCCTGCCAGCTCTGGACTGAAACCCCTGCACACTATGAGTTGACATACACCTCCTCTTCTCTAACTTTGGGTATTCAGTATTTTGTCTCAGTTAACAAGAAAAGTAACTAAGACAGCAACTAAGAGCTTAACTCTCTGTTATTATGTCATTTTTTAAAAAAGTCTGTTGAAGAAAGAGAGAAAATGGTATGAGCAGGAAATTAGAAAGTTGGCACATTGGTGTGAATGTTAAAATATGTTTCCTAGAGTTTCAAATCCAGGAGTTCAGATTTTTTTTTCCTACTGTTCAATCAAAGCAAAAGTCATTGTACCTAAAACCTAGTTTCAGAAGTAGGAAAAAAGGAACAAAAATAAATAAATGAAAAGAAAATCTATAATTGCCTTCATCTGAAGGAATAAATATCAATTGTATTAGCTATATCCAAAAAAAAAAGAACCAATGGATATATAAAGATACATGAGAAGATGTACTATAGGAACTGGCTCACATAATAATGGAGGACAAAAAACCCCTCAATGTGCTCTCTTAGCAAAAATAGCAGGGTTGCAGGTGGCATATTTTGGAGCAGTGATGCACATCTGAAAGACATGAAAGCCCAAGACCTTGGAGTTCAGATATGAGCAAAATAAACTGGATCCTCCAGCTTCTCAAGAAAGAGCACATTTGCCCTTCCTTCTCTGTGTCATATTTAGACCATCAGTACAGTGCATGAGCCCCCCACAGACCCTACAGCCATGATGGCCAATCATTGAAGAAAAGGTGGGGTGGGGCCATGAAGGGGGGCCCAGACAATCTACAAATGGCCATTGCAATTTAAAAATAGATCTTAAATGAGCTTAGCAAAACAATTTATCAGAAGGGCAAAATGTCTGTCTTTGTGCAAAAGTCTACTAGCCTGTCATTTGCATGGATCTGTGTTAAAATTCCTTCACTGGCATGTCTGCTCCAGAACTGCTTTGCCACACACTCTTTCAAGTGATCTCCAAGTCTCATCTTAAATGAAACATAGTCTGAGCTTGCAATGCAGTGATACTAATTCTAAGCCACAAACATCTCTGAGGAAGTGACATTGCAATTTTTTTAAGTTTCAGAGATCTATGCAGCAAATCTGGCAGATAGAGATGATGGATGATAGTGTATATAGCTATGGGTATAGCCACACATTCTTATATGCATAACAGTTCAACCTCACAATTTCTTTTTACTTTGTGATGATTCCAAAGTGACATGCATTCAGTAGAGTTCCTATTTTGAATTTTGATCTTTTCCTAGGCCACAGGTATGTAGTGGTGTGTTATTGCCAGCTGGGCAGCACCAGTGAGTGGCAGCTCCCGATTAGCCATGAGCCCATGAGCATAAACAACTGAAACTCGGCAGTCCACTGTGTTGCCAGCACCGTTTGATACAGATATTTAAGAAATTGTCTGAAATATTCAACACTTTGTTGTAAAATGGGCTTTGTTCTAGAGGGTTCTGCTCAATTGTACACTTATAGTACATGTTTTGGACATATTTAAGGTAGGTTAAATTAAGCTATGGTGTTCACTAGATTGAACATATTTATTTTTCATTTTCTATGTTTTATTAGTACATGTTTGCAACACATAAAGATTGCATTTATGTGGGAAATTGGTACATGTACACAACACATCTCAATTCTTTTTTATGCTTTTGTATTATGCTTATTGGAACATAACCCCCCCACACAAGTCAAGGGAGAATCTATACCAGGCACACATGCATGCATATACCACAGCCTTTATTAGGGAAGTGACAAAATCAAAAGATTGAAAAGTTTACAATTTTTTATTGTTAAAAAATATCTAGTCTCTTTTAATTTTATCTTCAATATTCTTTTTAAATGTCTTCCACGTTTTAAACAGTTGTGCATTAAATGCACAAGTGCACCTGACCGGACATGGCAAACACCATGAAAATCCAGCTTTGTTTTTAATTCTTAAGTCATATTCCCTGAGAAAGAAGCCCCCCCCCCAGCAGGAAAGAGGAGAGACTATTTCCGGCCCAGTCATGAGCACCTGATGGACTAACATTAGAGCTTCGTCAGACTCCTGGATTCATAACTAAACATCTTTTCTATTGTTTCCTCTATCCACCTCCAAATTCTCTTCTATCCTAAGGCAAACTCTTCTTAGTCATTTTCTTGGCCATTGCTGATTATTTCCTCAGGATTTGACATTACCCAGAAACATCTTCTTCAGTGTCGACCATTATAATGAGAGATTTAAATTCCATATTGCCACATCCACATCTCCTACTGCTTATGCAGTAACATGGCTTATTTGCGACGTCGTCGGCAGCAATGGAACACACCCCTGTGTGGTGAGAAGGACAACAGGCAGGAGAAAACATGCCACAGGCAGGAGACTGCCACCTGGTAACAGGAACAGCTACAGGGTCCCTAGTGAACTGCATTCAAGAATGCAAGACTTCTGTGTCAGTTTCAGAGTCCTAGGGATTACAATGCCTATAGAGATTTCCAGAAATAGTTGCAAGGTTGTTCAAGGCAAATGAGAATGGAAAAGTCCCCCATGACTTGAGTAAATTTTCTAAATATATGAGGTAACATCTTGGGGACTCTTGTTCAAGCTACAGATTGGTCTGACCTAAAACACATAATTTAAGGCTTTGTAGAAAGATTATACAAAGTACAAAGTGAAATGTCTTAAAAGACTAAGTTGAAAAACATTTATTCAGGAAACAACTTATACAGTTGTAACCACTGAGAAAATTGCTTAACTAAGTCTAGCATTAGAGTTCCCATCATAAGATTAACATGTGACACATTTTTTAAAAGTTTAAAAATGTGATATAAAGTTATGAAAATAAAATATAATACCATACAGAAAGAAGAGTGATTATGTAAATGTAGTCAGTACATATTCAAACGATGAAGATTGGAAGTTAAATTCAATGGGTGATGCTATCTGTCTTATGGCAAGACTATCTTTGTAGGTTTAAACCACTCTTATCTTAATTGATCAGAGGTACTCGCCACAATTAAAAAATGTCTCTCCTTTAGATGATTCTTCTGATTAAACAGTGTAACTTTGTGTGTTGCCTACAGGGAAAGAATATGCTGATCTGATGATAGGAGTAATTCCATCCTGACTACAACTATATTTCCCATTACAAGTGGGTAAATTGATACTCTAGTTCACACATTTCTCTCCTTTTATTGAAATGAAGTGATTTCCTAGCATCTAATTATCTTGGAGTTCTGATAAAATCAAATTCCTGCCCTTGTAAAACTTAGAACTAAATCTGAAAATATGGTGACTCACTTTCTGGGTTAGGTCCCTAAATGAGTCTTCTGTGCTGCAGCAGAATCCCTAAAGACATTCCAGCATCATCACTATGAACAATCAATAAACGGTTCCATGAGAATTTCATTTGTTTGCTTTCTTTATACTTAATTTGGCGTATTTACTAAAAGATGTTTACCACATTTACAATTAAGAGGCATATATATTTGACAAGCAGTGAAGAACTTAATAAAAGAATAATTTATACACATGAATAATTTAAGCTAAATGGCAAATATTTCTAAGGTTTAAGGCAATAACACACAATAAGATGGAACATGGAGCTAATATTTACTGCACCAAGTGCAAAACATTTTTCCACTACTCAACCTGCAAGTCATCTTCATTTAATCAGATCTATAAAACCCTGTGACACCACAGTTAGTAAGGCAGGAAACCGTCTTAGATCAGATACAACTGTAGTAAGAATTTTTCAAAGGTTATATCAACAAAGATAACCACTTTCAAGGTAAAAAGATAAGGGGTTAAATAAAGAATTGATGGAACCTGCACTTAAGACATCGTTAATCATAAATTATAGCTACAGACTGGGAAATCTCTGCTACTATTATATTAAAAATCTAGTACTTCCCCACCAAAAATGGCTTCATCCAGGTAGATTATAATATCTTATGCAAATTTCTTGAATAGACAGGTTATCGTATTACATATTTCAGTATTCATATATTCAATAATTATTTCTAACCAAGGAGAATTTATCAGAGATATTAGGCAGGTTTGCGGAACCATCTTCAGATAGATATGCGTAGCACATGTGGAGGAGAAGGAGAATGGAAGTCTGCCCTTGCCTCTGTCTCTCTCCTAGTAAAATGCCATGTGCTGCTCCTATGTTCCCAGATATGAAATGAAGAAAGTTGATCAAATGACGACACGTTACCTAGAAGATGATCTGATATCTCTAATCCAGAATGCTTACGTGATAACTTGAAGAATAACCATAGGACACTGCGAACAAAAACGAAACACAAATTCACACTGAAAGCTCTGAGTAATTGTAGTCATTCTCATAGTTCCGCATCAAATGTGATTCTTTGATCACATTCATTTATTTCAAGAAGCTACCATTTCCATACTGAGATTATTTAATAAACAAATCTCATTGGCTAAAATCTTCATGAATACCCTTATCTCTTCCAAAATTGTTTTAAACTCAAAGATTTTACCTGAAAGATGGAACTATTTTAAATATGTATCATTTCCAATTTTCCTATGTATAGAATGTTCATGATATTTTAATAAATTTGGAGAACAGAAAAACAAAAATTATCTGTGATCTCTAAAATACGCCTTCTAAAAGGTCAAAGGTAACTACTAAAACATCTTTCAGTCTATTTTCTATAAAAATAATAGACAATTATTATTCATAATTGAACATTCTATATATACCATTTAAAGGCATATATTTCCACTTAACAATGTATCTTTCATATTTAAATAATAGACATTGTTGTTATTTTAACCATTTTACAATGCTTTATTCAATTTTTATAGTAAGATCTTTAGCTTCTTTTGAATAATTTAACATTACCAAAAATGTCTCAATGAAAATTCCTGTGAATAAGTTCTTCCGTAGATTGCTATAAATATTCTCAGAATATATTCATACAGAATAAATTGCCAGTCAAATGGTGTGAAGATTTTAAGGCTCCCATGACATAAGATATTACAAATTTTCCCGCCTGAATAACCATAATTGCACTCTCGCCTAAACTCCATATTACTATTTTTCAAACCATGCAAACTCAAAAATTTTGAACTTGTAACATTTCCCTACATATTTTACTTTGATAACTACTAAGGTTGAATATGACTTTCTACATTTCATTAGTCCGATGCCCCCTTTTATTTATTCACTCATGCAATTAGTCTATTTTTCTGTTAGGATATTTGTCTCTCTTGGATCAATTGCTTGGCACTGGTTTTAGACAAAGCATGTAAAATTCTGTCTTCTAGGTAACGTTCCCAGATGTTCTCTCAAGTTTGCCACGTGCCCCTGCTCATGTTTTATTTGTTTTTGTTTTGTGGGTTTTTTGTTTGTTTGTTTGTTTGTTTGTTTTTGGTGGTACCAGGGATCGAACTTGGGCCCTTGTGCTTCCAAGGTAGGTGTGGAACCACTTGAGCTAAATCCCCCGCCCTATTTATTTTTTCCTTTGTGTTTGAAAAGTAATTTCCTACTCTAAGACCAAAAGCATATTACCAGTATTTTGTTCTATTTTTCCATAGTTGCATTTTTTTTTTTTTTACTTTTAACTCTACCCATAGAAAACTTATTCTGCTATAGGGTCTGACATAGAGAACTAACCTCATCTTAATTTCAAAAAGTTAATCAAATAGTGATCACCCCATCAATTTGAGAAGCTAGGAACTCATCTCTTCCTAGGTGGTTTCAGTGACCTTATTGCAGTCAGGAAGCAAAGAGAAGGATAAGAACAGACCAGAGTCCCAGTCCCCTCTCCAAGTGCAGTCTCCAGTGAGTTAACTCCTTTCTCCATGGCCACATTTCCTATATGTTTTCCCACCTGGCAAGAGCACCACAGGTTGGAAACCAAGTTGTTATCCTGTGGGTCACTGGGAGATATTTAAGACTCAAACTATAGCAATGGGCCTTTACAGGGCTTGCATACCTGAGCTGTTGTGTACAACTTTTTGTGTTAATAAAAAAGTACTTTTAAAAAGGTGGACATGTTAACTAACCTAATTTGATCATTGCTTACCATGTACATGTACATATAAATTATTACACAGTACTTACAAATTTGTCCATTTGAAGTAATTAATCTGTTGTTAAAAAAGAAAAAAAACAGAAATCAAGCTTATGTATATGAGGAGGTAGGAGGTTGAAAGGAGGGCAGCAGAATGAGAAAAAATAAGAATTGACATAGATCATGTACAGGAACAAATTCCTAATGAAGAATGTGATCATAATGTATTCCTAAAATATAGCAAGAAACTCAATTTATTTTAAAAATTAAATTTTTAAGAATAGTTTCTAGGGCCGGAGATTTAGCTCAGTGGTTCCAGCGCCTGCCTCGCAAACACAAGGTCCTGAGTTCGATCCCTGGTAACCACATTCAGTGCTGGGCATGGTGACTCACGCCTACCAACATTCAATACCACATATACAGTGCTGGGCATGGTGGCTCACGCCTGTAATCCCAGCATTCGGGAGACAGAGACAGGAGGACTGCTGAGTTCGAGACTTGCCTGGGCTACATAGTGAGCTCAGGGCCAGCCTGAACTACAAAACTAGACTCTGTCTCAAAAAAAAAAGAATAGTTTCTATATACAAAAACATACTCAACAATGAATTTTACAATTCAGAAATCATTACTTTCTGTTTATGGGGTTTGTTAGCAGAAATACATATTCTAAAACGTTACTGTTGACTTAAACTCCTCCTTGAAAATTTCCAAAATTTGCCTATTCCAAACACCCTTGTGTATTATTTATTTATCCAGAAAATGTTTCATGATCGCTCTGTACATGTTAAGTAATGTACTATGTTAGGTTTTAAAGAAAAAAGAAAGTTATTTTCAGATTGCTCTTTGTTTTAGTACCACAGTATTTAACTAGAAATATTCACCATAGTCCATTGACTTATCAAAGGTCCAGATTCCTTACAGAGTCTGCTTTTAGTAACGGCTTTGGAAGATCGTCATTATTTTAATCAGTCACATTTATTCTCTTTCCTTTCCATATTGATGAGCAATGGGCTCATTATTGCCTCCATTTTAAAGTCATTAATTTTATACTCTTCATTTCTTGGAATAGTATAATTGAATGATAGAAAAAGACTTTGAATGCCATTTTAGCGATAAGCCATCTGATCCTCATAACCTTTATAAAACACCTTGGCCAACTCTATTTCCAGTCCCATTAAGCATTTTCTTCGGTGGGCACCTCCCTCCAATCTTTGCAGTATGCTTGTACAGCAAAAACTTATTAAACCACTGCCTCAAACTAGGTGTTACACAGGTATACTATGGAAATAAAATGACCGTGGATTTTACCCCCATAGCGAAATAGATCATAAGCAGGAGAAAAATAGAAATGAGTGTTGTATAGCAAGTGAGCATGATGCTGTTCTAAACTGAAATCACTCTCCCTGTTATTCCCACTAGCTAGTCCCAGTTCTTCTCCTGTTGGGCTATAAGAAATAGACATAAAGGGCCGGAGGATTAGCTCAGTGGTTCCGGTGCCTGCCTCGCAAGCGCAAGGTCCTGAGTTCGATCCCCGGTAACCACATATAATGAATCAACACCGCATACCACAATGCCGGACGTGGTGGCTCACGCCTGTAATCCCAGCACTCGGGAGGCAGAGACAGGAGGATTGCTGAGTTCGAGGCTTGCCTGGGCTACGCAGTGAGCTCAGGACCAGCCTGAACTACAAAGCGAGACCCTGTCTCAAAAAGCAAAAAAAAAAAAAAGAAAGAAAGAAAGAAATAGACATAAAGCAGCACTTTCTGGAAGCCTCTCTCTTGTTTATCCAGAAGCTTCCCTTCACTCCTTCAAACCTTTCTCGCCCTTAGGCACCCTTTCAGGTCAACCTTCGACTATGTGACACTATAAACAGAGAGGAGGGTGTGTCAGGGCAAAAGATGTTCTTAGAAAAAAAAATCAGTACAAAATATTGCTCTATTAATTGGTTTTAAGATTTCGTTTGCTTTTAGCCATCTTCTTTAGACATGAAGATTTCCAAAGTCTTTCCTTAATGTTTCCTCCCACCCAGAATGGCTACTGTAAGGAGCACCACCCTGGTCCCTAAGACCCAAAATTCTCATCTACACTCTGTACTTGAAACTCTCTCTGGTCTGTGACTCTCTGCTGCCCTCTTTTGGCCCTGATCAATATAAACTACTGACAAGCAACTTGGCCCCTCTGCTCCGCTCATCCCCCTAGAGATGGGCGGCAAAAAAATCCCACCATTACGTGGACAACTTCCCTTGAGCAGAGGCACACAGCAGTTCTGCAGACAGAGGTAGAAAGCTGGTGGGTACTCCCTTCCACCCACAACTTCAGTTTTCAAAACCGGATATGTGTATCCATACATGTGTGGAAATAACTCAGTTACCACACCAACTTCCAGAAATACAGCAGTAGAAAAAAATTAATGTCCTTTAACTAGTATGATTTAGTGGGAGATAAAAATACATAAATTAGCAATAATTTATTGGCAAATATTGGGTTGGGAAAAGCATGTGATTCTAGAAGAACATCTAAAGGCTCTGTGGTACATACCTCAGAACAATTTAAAGGAAGGAAGGTTTATGTTGACTTATAGTGTTAAAGAATTCAGTCAAGAGTTGGTTCCTAAAAGCCCATTCAGTTTGGAACTCATCAGTGGAACCCATTCGTGGGATCAGGGTTTTATGACCCATTCTCTCCCTCAAGGCCATCAACTGTCCATTGGAAGACGTGCTCAATCTCGACGACAACAAGGCTTATAAAAGTGACTCAAGGAACAAAGAGATTTCAGATCTTCACTCGTGATCTCAGAATGGCTTTGGGAAGTGTTCCAGTGAGTTCCAAAGCTGACACATAGAAATCAACATGGCTTGGCCATTCTGCAAAAAGCCGGATCTCTCACATAACACCTGCTATCACTCCGGTTCTGGCTCACTTATTTCCATGAGTATCTCATCTATCAAAAGGCCAATATAATTGATCAAAGAAGTTCCCTAAGAAACAAAAACACTCCAACTACATACAGGGTAGACCTAACTTTATCAATTTTATTTACAGTTCATCCCATCTACCTTAAATTTCTGCTTTCTTTAGATAATCCCCAAAGAAACCTCTGTTTGCTATTATTCCCCCATCACTAACCCATAATACCCTGGGCTGCTTTCCATTTGAAACACTTACCTCCAGTTCTCTTCTCTCCCAACCCTTTTCACTTGCCACATATTTTGCTATGAAACCCCTGTAGATCCACGGCCTCTTACTGAGAGTTTCCTGCCTTCTTCCAGCGCCTAAGTTAAACTTGCTTCTCGTCTCTAAATATTGCTTTTCCTGCACTCCTCTCAAAAGAAGGCTGCTCATCCTCACACCTGAAGAACTTTGTTCTTAGCACTGGGAAGCATTTGGCACCTGATCGTATCACAAACCCCTCCTGCTCATCCTCGGTGACCATCACCCTCTGTCACCTGATCCTCCTTCTGTCTCTGAAGACCACGACAACCCTGACTTTATCTGCACTCTCTTCTTGTCCTTAGAAACTCAGGTTCTATGTAGATGCTCGAGGCGATACTGGCTGCATCGCGTATGAACATGAGAACCTCCAGTTTTCCTCTCTCTCGGACCTGTGTACCTATATTGCTTATGGGATCTTTTCTTGTACACAGATCCACGGAAGCAAACCACAGTATTAGCTTCCTCTTCATTCACTTCAAACACACTCTCTGGTAAATCCCACCTCCAACCAGTACGACTTCAGCTAACATCTATATGATAACCAATACACATTTTAATCTCTATCCAGAAATCTCTCTTGAGCTCCAGAGACATATAGGTGCTTATCCAAACATGTTTTCTACATTCAGTATGTTGTTAGATAAATTCATCCCCTTTTCACCAAAGGAGCTATTTCCATGAGAGTTACGCTCCACACTCAAGCAAGAAATATATGTTTCAACCACACTTTCTCCTTCATTGGTTCCTTTGCACAGCAACTCGAAGACAGTCTCCCCCTTGCCATTTTTCATGCCGGGTCACCCTCGAACCTCACATATCTGGTCTGCCACTTCAATCCATCACCCATCCAGTCCTTTCTTCCTACTGCATTGATAGTGATTGTTCAAATATGCACCGGGTTGTACTATTTCCCTGACTTAAAAATAGTAAACAGTTTAATGGAACCCTTCTGCCCAGAGGATAAAGTTCAAATGATCCAATGTAACTTATCACCCTTTCCCAAGAAGGCTTCTCAGTTAACCCTCCTGTCGTTCTCCCCTATGGTACCCCCAAGTGTAGCACATCACCGTACGGGGCATCCCAAGGGGCCTCAGAGGACAAAGACAAGTTTCTGGGAACAGTTATAATTCAACCTGTCTCTATAGCGACACTTCTTGTTAAATATCTGAGGGTGACAAATAGGGATTTTTTTTTTTGAGACAGGGTCTCGCTTTGTAGTTCAGGCTGGCTCTGAGCTCACTGTGTAGCCCAGAAAAGCCTCGAACGCAGCAATCCTCCTGCCTCTGCCTCCCGAGTGCTGGGATTACAGGCATGAGCCACCATGCCCGGCAAATAGGGACTTTTTTAAAGGAAAGCCATAACAGTGAACCAGCCCTAGCTGTATGAATAAATCTAGCCAATTACACATCTTTGATTTCTGCAGAGAATTCTGGAAAATCCTGAGAGGGTCATTAGATAAAAAGAAAAAAAAACTATTGAAGAGAAAATTTCAGTTTCACTAGGCTCCTGAAATTATGACAACACTTCCACACGATTGGTCCAGAATTTCAGCAGCAGTCAAGCATTTCTAATGGCTCAATTCCAAGGCTAATAGAGCCAAGCAACTCCTGGAGGATGTGTGGCATCCTCGCCTTCTAAACCCCCAGAGGCTGCCCCATAACCAGCGCTTAACTCTATGCTGAAAATCTGCTGCAGGGCTGGTGCCCATGTAACCTAAACTTTCTGGGAAAATTACAACTTCCAATATTCTCCTCTATAATCCAGGAGAATGTTCCCTAAACCATGATTTTTATGAAAATGCTAATAGAGAGGAGCAAGTAGATAAACCCTGCAATGAAATAGCAAGTACTAACAGACGAAGAGCAAAAATGATTTGAAAAACTGGACCCAGGAAAACTCATGGTGCCTCGGGGGAGCAGGGTATACTACCCCCTGTTGTAGGTATCCAGATACATAACGTGGAATGCAGGTAACACATGACATCCTTATATAAAATTAAACCATGCTAGGCATCATTCTATGAGGAAACCACTCTCCTGATTGGCCCACTATGAGTATCAGACTTGGCAGTTGGGTAAGGTCACTCCACTGTTATTTCATTGGACCTTTCATTTTGGTTTTGGAGAGGTTTGCTGATTTTTTTTTTGACAAATCTTGAGGCTTCATAGAGAAACAGAAAAATGAAAATGTGAGTGAATTACACTAAAAAGTTAATATACATTTGACCACTTTAATCACTGCGATAGGTATCGATAGACTTCCATAGGCTCACTGATTCATATTTAACAAGCATTGAGCATCTGCTGTGTACCAGGTACTG
The DNA here is from genome assembly GCA_004025085.1 of Thryonomys swinderianus. Classification (NCBI taxonomy): domain Eukaryota; kingdom Metazoa; phylum Chordata; class Mammalia; order Rodentia; family Thryonomyidae; genus Thryonomys; species Thryonomys swinderianus. Next base: position 53,337 of record PVIC010005795.1, read on the forward strand.
TTATAGGTACTCGGAAACAGGAACCGAATGAATAAAATAAATACTTCTGTTGTCACAAAATGTATATTCTAACGCTGAGCAGACAAAAAATAGACTTGTATATTTAAAAATTATAAATATTTTGAGGGAAATGCATAAGGCAAAGGGGTTGGGAGAGGAGCCCTGCTGAAAGGAGCTAGTTAGAGGTGATCATATGAACAGAGGACTAAGACAGGCTTCATTTGGAAGAAAGGATTCAAACAGCCCCTTGAAAAACAGGACAAATTTGTAAAAGTCCAGCTTTGAGAGATGTGTCCTGGGCCAAGGGCTCCAGAACAAACACTCCAGGCCAGGACTGTTTTATAGGTGTGGATACATATTTGTAGATCGATTATTTTATTAGTTTACCTCGTTTCTCAAACAGTAATCACCAAAGAGAAAAAGGGCTCTAAACACTTTAGTCCATTTTGTCTTCGGCATACAGCCCTAGAAAATGTATTGAATGATTAAATAAATGAAGGTGACTCATTTACCCACATTCCCCAATTAACTAAAAGCTCTTTACCTAGTCTAACTAAAGCAATATTTCTTTAGTCTTTTCTAGATTTTATTTCTTCATTTACTTTTGGCTGATCTTACCATTTGTACCCAACCCCATTACTGACCCATACTCGTCTATAAAAAATGGTGGCTCCAAATATCAGGATACTTATTATCGATTCCAAAATATCTTCACTCCCTGATAAAATATCACTTGAAATACAAGAATGCTTTCAAACCTTCCAATGTCATCTAATAAATGTCAGCTACCAATGAATTCTCCCCGTGGGCATTCTGTGGGTCTCTCCCAGCCCGGTGAGCAGATTCTGTCTCTGCCTCTTGTTCCTTGGCTGGCAGCCTGTGCTCTGCGGAATCTGATTCTACACTGTTCCATGGCACACGGGGTTATCCCGCTTCTCTTGGCAGGAATGAGAAGTTCAAGTTTGGCTCTGGTAACACGCTGAGAAGATATAAGTCACCACTATTCTCCGTGTGTAATCACTATTCAGTATTTTCTTTGCATGAATTATCTCAGGACTTTTGCTGTTTAACTCCTAAAGGCCTAATACCATATCAGACACAAACGTATAGGGCACCTACTATTTCCCTGCTAGGGATATACATGAAAGAATTAAAACCATCATATCACAGGGAAATATGTACACCATGTTTGTAGCAGTTCATTTTATGATAGTTAAATCTTGGAAATAATGCAAATCCCCATCAACAGAAGACTGGACAAAGATTTGGTATTTTTACAAAACAGAGTATTACTCAGCCATAAAGGATGATAAATTAGAGTCATTTATACTCAAATGGATGGACTTTGAGGACATACTCATAAATGAAATAAATAGGACACAGATGTGTAAATACCATATCATTTCTCTGGTATGAGAAGCTGAAGGTGTAAATGGGTGTAAATGAGCAAAATGTATGATAGGTAATGTGAAATAGGAAGAAAATTCGAAAGGAAAATGGAAAAGGGAGGGTAGGGCTAAGTAAAGAAAGGAAAGAAAATATTTGATGGCTAAAACAATAGAAATGAAGGTTTTGTATATAGGGTGGTTGTGGGGTAGGAAAGGAGTGGGGAAAAATGAGAATCAAGATATGTCATGTACTGGTACCAACTCGAATGAATGTGATCATGATGTATATATTAAATTTGAATGTGGTCATGATGTATATTGAATGTGATTATGATGTATATATTAAATGTATCTATATAATTAATTAAAAAATAAAAAATACTATAATGTAGAAAAAAGTTCACTAAAGGATATATGTTCTGTATATATTTTCTTATATGCATTTCTACATGTACATGCATTTATAAAGGTAAACAATCATAATCATTTATGATTTTGATAGAATGGAATTTATATCAGATTAGGCTATCAGCCGCTATTGCACCATTCATATTTACCATCTTATAGCATTAAGGGTACATTAATGACTGGGAGTGTAGCTCAGTGTAGCTCTTACGTGGAATCAGCAGGGCTCAAGGCTTGATCCCCAACACTCACCCCAAAAAAGAGTATAATAATGGAGCAAGCTCCATATCTTTGAGCCTCATTTCTGCTGCCTACTAGTCATGTGTCTCCCTGAGCCTTGTTTTCCACATGAAAAGTATTTCCTACTTCTGATGATTAACTCTGTTTAGAAATTTGACTAAGCAATGGTACCTAATTAGTCAAACGTAAGTCCAGATGCTCCTGTGAGGTATTTTGCAAACATGATTAACATTTTAATCAGCAGGTGAGTAAAGTCCTTTAACCCTAATTTAACAATTTCGTTGGATTAAGCAACACAAAGTGGATTAGTAAAGCAGGCTCTTGTGTGTGCTTGTGGGGTGTGACCTTGGGTAACACACATACGATCCCCAGTACAGTCCTCTCCTACACTGCTCCCTGCTCAGCATCCTGCCCCCAGGAGCTGAGGATCTTCGCTCTGCCACATCTCTCCATCGTGGCATTTCTGCCTTGTATGCAGGATTGAAAGACCTGAAACATGAGCCAGACCAAAGCTCTTTACATTGTGGGCAACAGTGACATGAAAGCTGACTAATCCAACTACTCTTCATAAGAGGGTTAGTCCTCATACAATCATTGTTAAATCTTAGAAAGCTGAGATCCACAGAAAAGGAAGGAATTTGGACTTTGGACTGTCTTTCAACCCAAAACTGCAGTATCATCTCTTCATTGGGCACCTGGCATATATATAAAACTTTTCTACTTGTCAGGAGAACTCTAATGCTGTTATTCTCATGGAAACGTGAGTTTTGCTCTGTAATCTACTTTGATATCAAATACTTTAACTTTCCTGTGATTATTGTTAGTGTGTTTCCTATCCTTTTACTTTACATCATTTGTGGTTTTATATTTAGATACATTATATAATAAAAATATGTACTTAAGTCTTGGGTTTTTTGGGTTTTTTGTTTTTGGTGTTTTTTTTTTTTTTTTTTTTTTTTTTTTTTTTTTTTTTTTTTTTTTTTTTTTTTTTTTTTTTTTTTTTTTTTTTTTTTTTTTTTTTTTTTTTTTTTTTTTTTTTTTTTTTTTTTTTTTTTTTTTTTTTTTTTTTTTTTTTTTTTTTTTTTTTTTTTTTTTTTTTTTTTTTTTTTTTTTTTTTTTTT